>LPNX010502858.1:0-29983 GCA_001517045.1 Pseudotsuga menziesii | reverse complement strand
CCTCAGTGCTTTGCAAAATTGAACAAAATGCTACACTGGTACCGCCTCAGTGTTCCGCAGAATTGAACAAAAATGGATGTGCCAATCGCATGGCATCCTCCAACTCCCATGTAGCCTCTTCAGGTCCATAATGCTCCCATTGCACCTTTACCTACCCTATGGCCCAGTTCCAGAGCATTGTGACCTTCCTGTCGAGGATGCGCATTGGCTGGATTTGGAACTCTCCCTCGGGTTCCACCTTAATCACATCCCAATTTATCACATGGTTAAGATCATGTACATATTTCTTAAGCAAAGAAACATGAAAAACATTATGAGCTCTAGTACTAGCATGCGATGCAAGTCTATATGCAACGTGCCCTATTCTTTCAAGCACTTCAAACGACCCACAATATCTAGGTGACAGCTTGGCACAACTTCCAAGCTTCAAGGAACTTTTCTTTGCTTTCACTCTGAGGTAGACATGATCCCCAACACTAAACTTTCTATTCATCCTATGCTTGTCTACATAGCTTTTCTGTCTATTCTGTGCTGCTTTCATATTATGCCTAATCTTTACAACCTCTTACTCCATTTCCTTGAGCAATTTTGGTCCAAGCACAACTCTATTCACTGGGTTATCCCAAGTCACTGGTGTCCTACACCTTCTTCCATACAAAGATTCATATGGACTCATCCCCAAGGATGCATGCTATCCATTGTTGTAAGAAAACTCTACCAAGTGTAAGTAATCTTCCCACTTGGTTGGTTTGTCCATCACATACATGTAAAGCATATATTCAAGCACCTGATTAACTCTTTCTATCTGCCCATCTGTCTGAGGATGGTATGCAGTGCTGAAGTTTAAATTTGTACCCAAATTTGCAAACAACCCCTTCCAAAAATTGGAAGTGAACTTCACATCCCTATCAGAAATTATTGCCTTCGGCAATCCATGCCATTTGAAAATCTTCTTCATGAAGATATTTGCAATGTCATCAGTCTTGTGTGTAGACTTCACTGGTATAAAATGTGTTTCCTTTGTCAACTTGTCTACCACAACCATGATGGAATCATGTTGTCTCCAAGTCATCGGCAATCCTGTAATAAAATCCATGGAAATAACTTCCCATTTCCATTCCGGAACTGGAAAAGGCTACAACAAACCTGCTGGATGTTGATGCTCAACCCTTACCTGTTAACATTTCATGCACCTTGAAATGTATTCAGCCATGTCTTTTTTCATACCTGGCCAAAAGTACTGCTTTCTAGCTGTAGTAATTGTCTTCTACTATCCTGGGTGACCAGAATACGGAGCTTGATGGATTTCATCCATAACAACTCTCCTCAAATCCGCTACATTCGTAATATAAATTTTGCCTTTATAAGTGAGAAGCCCATCTCCTTCCAATTTATATCCCTCATACTTCTTCTCAAGACTTTACTGCTGCAATTTGTCTTTTACCTGTTCGTACAATTCATCTCTGGCAACATGATTAACAATCTGTTGCCTCAAATTTGATTGGCAAATATTGAGAGATGCCACATGCATTTCCTGTACCTTCCGACTGAGTGCATCAACTACCTTGTTTTATTTTACTTTTATGTGCTTGATTTCGAAATCAAACTCACATAAAAATTCCAGCCATCTCGCTTTCCTAGTGTTAGTTCCAGAAATTGTTCTCAGACTACAAGAGAACAAGCCGACACAATCTCAATAATCTCAATAAAGTAAAATAGGGTTTTTAGGGTTTTCAAGGTTTTTTTTGGTTGAGCAGTTTGAAGACAAGAGGGCAAACATTCATAAAACCAAAGTAAACACTAAATCATGAGCATTGAATGGTTGAGATGTATAACATATAAACCATAATCCAACAGAAAACACAATACTGAATTTCACCCACAGTTGGCAAGCATTCCAATAATAAAAACATTAAATAAGAAATGAATATACCAACTGAGTAACTAACACAAGTTATAAATGAAATTAGTCAATAAACTAAAGGGCATAGAGTGCATATATTTCATAATCCAGTTCTCAAAAAACACATAAGAGTCTTTACTTAGCTCATAAACCAACCTGATAGCCTCCCCTTGTCAGCAAAAAATTGAACCCCTATCCTCTTTTAGACTTACATTAATGTTACTTTTCAAAATCAGTTGAATAACTGAACTATAACTGTTTTTAAGACTACCTATTGAATAGTTCAATTTAAAACCTCTTTACAAAAAATAAAATAACTTTTCAAACTTAACTAATAACTTACTTTCTTGACTAATCTTCACAAATCTTTAGCTGCTTCATCTAGTAAAGAAATTCCTTCCAAGGCTTGAGCTTTCCTTCTTGCTTTCAATTGATTTGTCTCCATGTCTGCAATCTTCCTTGTAAGCTCTTCATTATGTTGTTGCAGCTCTTGGATGGTTTGCTTTAACACTGTGAATTGATCTTCTGTTTGCCTTTTCCTTTTCAATGCTTCTCTTGAAACTATGATCAACTCCTGATAATGGCTGTTAACTTCCTCCAAATATTCTCTAAGTTTATTGTTTGTTGTAACTATCCCATCATTAGTTTCCTGCATATACTCAATCTGGTACTTGTATTGCTTAACACTTCTTTGTAGATTTTCTTTTTCTGAATCAATACACTTGTCTCCTGCTATTGTTTTCATCCCATCTGGTGTCCGTGGGATTTTTAGTTTCTTATAAATTTCCTCATTCTCTTCCATAAGTTCTGTGGATGTCACAGGAAACCCTGGATGTTCTTCACTTTCAGCTTTGCATGAAACTTTTTTTTCAACCATCTCCTTCTTCTCTAAACAAGAACTCTTTTCCTCACTTTGTTGCTTCTCTAGAAACATTTGATTTTGAATATCCATAAATATATCAGAAATCTTGGTATCAGTCATGACATATTTTTCTTTTGATTCAATTGGATTTTTATCTTTATTGCCATCTTCACCATCATCCAATTTGTCTTCAGAAGATGAGTTCTCTATCAATGTAACAATTTCTTTATTCAATTTGGGATTCAACAATTTTTTCATGTTTAGTCTAAGTTTGTTCTTAGGTCTTGTTTTAGGTCTCCAAACTCGAGCCATCTCTCACAGCATCTTGAGAGTCTTTCCTTGATGAATGATTGTAGCAAACTCTACTACCTTCATTTTCTTCCTTTTTGACACTGCTTCCTTATCACAATGAGTGTGAAGCTCTTGCTCAGCATAAACCCTAGATTCATCAGTAACAAGACTTTTGTCATCATCAAATAAATATTTTTCATCTTCCTCTGATAATACTGTAATAGGACTTTTCTTTTGCTCCTCAATATCTTCTTTAACATCTTGAATTGATTTTGCAAGTACCACATCCACAATAGGCTCAGCTTCTTTAATTTCTGACTGTAAAGTCTTGCTTTCATTCTCATTAACTTGTTGTTCAAATTCAGAGTTTCTATTTTCCTAGTTTGGAACTTCTTCTAGTTTAACATTTTCTTCATCCTTGACTGTTACATTTTTCTAATCTTTTTAATCAAATCTTGACCTTTATCAACTTGTCTTCTTTGAGACTGTTCCTCTTGATCAGTTTTGAAACCTGACCAAAAAATGAAATGCTCCCAAATCTTCTCCCTATTCTGTAATACAGTGCTTACTATAAGATTGATGAGTCCATGATGAAAAACAGACTGCTTTGTATGATCTTGGTGCTCTCTAACCCTACAGGACAATTTTTGTAGACTTTTCAAAAAGAAGAATGGTAAGTTCATTTTAGACTCATCACTAAGATGATGGAGAAACCTAAAGTGATATTTGAAGACAAAAGCATATCTACCTTTACAGGTAACATAGCTCTGCAAAACTTTAATGGGCTCAATATATTCAGGTTTAAAATTATGGATTGGAACACCTTTTCCCCAATCTGCAATCACACCAGGAAGCAAGTATTTTTGAGCATTAAAGGTGAATGGAACATTTTTAAGCCATAACTCTCCCTCGTCTAAGATCCATGTTGCCTTAGCTATTAATTCCTTAGTTAATTTGAACTTTAAGGTGTCAAAAGACACTATGTATTTGTCTAGGCACTGAGCAATTTTGTAAGACACCTCTGCATGGTAGCCTTCAATCCTTTTGAAGAACATTAACCATCCTGCATTTGAAAACAACTGTGCACATTCTGGAAAATTCTTCACCCAGCTTAGATCTGTGGGCTCGGCCCTGTTTGTTTTTCCACTCTTTTTCATATTTACTATGGTTAAAAAAATTCTGTCAATATACCACAGTCTAAATGCCTTCAAATCTCAATAGACTGAACTAGAACACAGTACAAGGACCTCCAACAAGATCTACTCTGAATTCCACTGTTTGAATGATGAATACTTTAAATGTATTGGTTAATAATTCATCATTCAACATGTATTAGGTCAAAGACTAGTATTTTTCCTTCGAATTTGTTATGAGTCATTTAACAGAAAAATCCCCAAATTTAAAAAACCCTGGAAATGGCACGTAGACTACTTGTTAAGATGATTAATTCGAGTGCTGGAATATGATTATTTTAATGGTCAGGTGTCGAATTGCATGCTCCACCTGTCTTTAACAGCTTAGACCACTCCAGCCAGCCACTGCTGAAAGCCCTAATTTCTCATTCTATTTCAAAATCCTGATTTCTCAGCACTATCTTCTCACCATGATCTTGATTGATTCTTCATGTCCTTCAGATAAAAAACATACTCCCAAATAGCTTTGTCTCATTATACTCCACTGCCATCATTATACTTGCTCTGCATGAAATTGCCACGATCTTGCCGTTATGATGATAATCCACCTGCTTCAGTGATTAAACTGTAGAAGACACGTATCAAATGCATCATACAATGTGATTGACACCTTAGGTGTGTGAATCCCGAATAAATTGGACCGAAAATGATGTTTTTAGCTCGCACGATTTTCTTGTAGCGCTCTAGTGCATCTATTTTTGCCTTGCGCTACAAGAAAGTCCAATTTAATGATTTCACAATATTAAGCCAATAATAAGAGTTTGCACTTGGTTTAGGGGTCTAAATTTAACTTATAATGCTATTTATAAAACTTTTTAATCCATATATGCCTTATAAAACCCTTCAATTATAAAATCAAAGCAAAACTTGTAAAACTAAGCTGAGAAATAAAAAATCATGAGAATTAAAAGTTTAAAATTAAAATTGACCCTATCAACAAAATTTTCTAGAAACAAAAATTAAAAGCAAGGTTCAAAATATGAATAAAAGCATGAAAACAATGGAAGACAAAAACATGACCTAACATCTGGCTCCTGTTGCGGGATGAAGTCCTCCTTGTGAGGCTTCAAGAACCTGTAGACCAGTGCCTTCTGTACTGCTACCTGCTAATCTGCAAAATTTCCATTGCGTTATAGAGTCCTTATTCTATTTACTCACATCGGTATATACAATGAAAACTAAAATCCCTTTCAAAAACTGTAAAAATGCTTGAGGAATCGTCTGTTAACTGGATTTGACAATTACTCACCCTCTAAGGTCTGTAGAACAAAAGTATTGTTTTCCAAAAACTTAGATACTAGGAAGGACCAAACCAGAGGTTATAAAACTTGCCATGTTTTCCATTTTGCTCTTTCCTAGCATCCCATCTCAAAACCATGTCTCCTATTGAAAAAAGTATTATCTTTGATCTTCGTGTCAAATATTTCTTTAATCTTCAACCTGTATAGCTGTGCCTTTTCTTCCACTTTTTCTCTATTCTGCTGCAACTCTATCATTGCATAAATTCTTCTCTACATATCATTAGGTTCATCCTGACAGTCCTGAAAAAACTTCATCACTGGGATACCCAACTGAACAGGAAGAACTGCATCTCTACCATATACTAATTGGAAAGGAGAAGTTCCAATTGCTTGTTTGACTGTTATTTTGTTTGCCCATAATGCATAGTTTAGCATAGAATCCCATGATCTTTTATTATGCTTCAACGATTTCCTGATACTCTGAATGATATTTTTATTTGAGGACTCAGCTAAACCATTACCTTGAGGATAGTAAGGAGTTGAATGTTTCAACAAGATGCCATTCTTTTCACAAAATGCTCCCATTGCCGTAGACTTAAAAGCTTTTGTATTATCTGTTAATAATATCTGTGGACACCCGAATCCACTAAGAATATTTTCTTCAATAAAATATATAATCACCTTATCTGTGGCATTCCTTGTGGGGATAGCTTCCACCCACTTAGTAAAGAAATCTGTTGTAGTCAAAATCCACTTATGTTGTCTTGAGGAAGATGGATTTATCTCTCCTATAAAGTCCAGACCCCACTGTTGAAAAGGGGCACTTACTGCAATTGGTTTTAAAGGTAATGACACCAAATTTTGTTTACCAGCAAATTTTTGACAAGGGATACATGCTCTTACCTACTAATATACATCTGAAAATAAAGAGGGCCAATAGTATCCAGCTCTTAGAATTTCATATGTTGTTTCCTTTCAATACTTATGACCTCCACAAGCACCTTCATGAGATTCAGAAATTACTCCTTCAATTTCAGTTTTATCTAAGCATCTGAGTAGAATACCCCCTGGATCTTTCAAAAACAATTGTTGTTCTACCAAACAGTACTTAGTAGTTTTTAACTTCAAAGACCTAGCAGCTTTTTTATCTAAGTGTTCGGGACATTGCAAGTATAATAGAAAATATACAATGTCTGCATACCATGAGGATGCTGAATAGAAATCCATAAGCTTCTCTTTTTCCAGCTCTGCTTGATTTTCTGCCTCTGCTGTCTATTTTTCCATCAAATGTAATCCTAAAGCTTGGAAATTTGATTCAGCTAATAGTTTACCTAAACCTTGTCCCTTTACTAGCTTTGTAGGTCTGATATCCACATCATACTCCATGATTTTAGCAATCCACTTTCCTCTTTTTCCCTCACTGTCAGGCTAAGTCAAAACATCTTTTATGGCAGCATTAGGCACATATGCAATAACTTTGGAGTGCAAAACATAGACTCTGAAAAATTTCAAAGCTTTTACCAAAGAGTAAGCCTGTTTTTCTAAAATGTTGTATTTTAATTCAGAATCTATAAGAGTTTTGCTGAACAATGCAATAGGATGTTCAAGACCATCCTTATTCTTCAATAAAATAGCAGCCAATGTATCTTCATATGCAAAACAAAAGGTTAGAAATTCCTTTGTAAAATCTAGACTTACTAATACTGGAGCTTCATTAAGAGCCATCTTAATTTTTTTTGAATGAGTTCTTTGCTTCTGAAGTCCACCTGACTTCTTGATCCTTCTTCAGCATGGCTGTAATCTGTTTGATAGTCTTAGCAAAATTTGGTACAAACCAACGCAGAAAATTGATTTTACCAATGAAAGATTAAACATCCTTTTACTCCTTGGTAGACTTATTTTCAGTATTGCTTTCACCCTCTCTGGATCAATCCTTATGCCATCAAGCTGAAACTAAATGACCCAATAATTTTCCTTCCTGTATAGCAAAATGTGACTTCTTTGGATTAAGAGATAAACCATATTTTCTGCATTTTAGAAAAGTCTGTTTCAAATGTTTTAGATGTTCATCATTTGATTGTGAAAAGACTGTAATATCATCTAAGTAAATCACTACAAACTTGTCTCTTTCCCTAACAAAGGCTATATCCATAGCTCTTTGAAAAGTTGCTCCAGTATTCATTAAACCAAAAGGCATTTTATCATACATGAAAGTTCCCCAAGGAGTATTGAAAAGTTTTTTTTCCTTTATCATCAGGATGCATAGCTATTTGATTATATCCTGAAAATCCATCAACCATATAAATCCTGTGTGCCCCAACTACCTTCTGCAATATTTGTTCTATTTTAGGCAGAGGATAATTATCCTTCAATGAAGACCTATTCAGATTTCAAAAGTTAACACACAGTCTGATTTCTCCATTTTTCTTCCTAACAGGAACAAAATTAGCAACCCGTGAAGAATACCTGAGAGGAACAATGATCTTGGCATCTAATAACTTCTTCACTTCTTTTTCAATAATAGGAAACAAAGTTGGATTTATCCTCCTTAATTTCTGTCGAAAAGGATTAACATTTGGTTTTAAAGGTACTTTATGTTGTATAATCCCAGTATCATATGTCCTCAATTCTTCATAAGACCATGCAAAAACATCAACATGCTCCTTTAACAACTTAATGTACCTGTTTCTCTGTTCTACTGTGAGTGCTTTTGAAATCTTCACCATTCTAGGATCTACAGTACCAATGTTACAATCCACCACATTCTCTTTTGAAGACTGTACAACAGGTTTTAAAGGTGTATAATCTTTTGAAAATATCCTTTCTAAAGGCACCAAACCTTTAGAAATGAAATTACCTTTTAGTTCAATAATCTTGTGGCCAACAATTTCATTTTCATCAATATCTTCAAAATCTTCATCCTCATCATCTTCTTCTTGATCAATTAGGGAATTGGAAAAATCATCTGTAAGCTCCAAAAATATTTTTATTTCAATGTCATCTTCAAAAACTTTCCACTACTTTACATTATCAGGAACAGAAGGTCTGTACCTAACCTCAATAGGATACTTTAGTTCTGTAGTTTTGGGAATTCTAAAATGTGTGGCTGCTAAGGCCAATGAATCAACAGTCTAATTATGGTCCCTAAGAATATAGGTAATGTTAAAAGCCACAAAATAATTGTCTATCATATCCCATACCTCATTT
Organism: Pseudotsuga menziesii; assembly: GCA_001517045.1. NCBI lineage: Eukaryota > Viridiplantae > Streptophyta > Pinopsida > Pinales > Pinaceae > Pseudotsuga > Pseudotsuga menziesii. The sequence continues at coordinate 21,286 of LPNX010502858.1, read as the reverse complement.
CGGTAGACTTTCAACAAATCTTGTTTCACTTGAAAGTTGTTCCTCATCTGCTGAACAACCAACTCAGAGTCGCCATATACAGAAATCTACTGAATGCCTAAATATTTGGTAGCTTTCAAACCTAACAACAAAGCTTCATATTCAGCAGTATTATTGGTGGTAATAAATTCTAATTTGTACATTAGCTTTACTATTTCACCACCAGGAGATATTAAAAGAACCCCTGCTCCAGCACCTTCCTTACAAGATGATCCATCAAAGTATAATTGCCAAAGTTCATCTTCATGTTCCCTACTGCATTTAACTGGCTGTTCCTTTTCAACCTGTAGCAAACCAGCAGTATTATCATCGTCACTAAAATGTAACATACAAGTACCCAAATCTTTATCAACATCATACAGGGGATGGTTTGTAGGGTTCTTGTCATCTGTCACAATATAGGCAAATTGTAGTTCTCTGTATAACCTTCTGTTTTCTCCTCCAAACATAGGAATAATAGCATATGTTAAATCCATTTGCAAAGTTCCACCAACTTTCTTTGCCAAATATCTAGAGAGAAGTAATCCAAATTTTGGTGTAATGTCTACTACTACCACATCCATAATCACACTCTTCATTGGTAACTGAGCCAAACTGACAACCATATCTTTAATTACTCCCAAACATTTTACAGCTCGTGAATCAAAAGCATATAAATCATGATAAGGTTTTGTTATACTCAAACCTAGAGCCTCCATGACAGCCTTTGGCATTAGGTTGTGTGATGCTCCTGAATCCAAAAGACAATTATGTATCATTTGTTCATGAATAGTTAGTGTGATGTAGAACGAAGGTGATGTACCTGCTTCATTCTCAGTTTTTTCAGCTAAAGTTGATCCAATAAAAATTTTAGGATTTTCTTCTTGTAAATTCACTGTATCATAAAGAGATTGACTGTTTGCTGAACCAATCATTTTAAGAACTGAATCTTTGTAGAAAAGATTCTTCATTAACTCAGTAAAAGGCATAGGAATCTTAATTTTGCCTAATTCATTTTCCAGATTAAAATTCTGCACACTTTTGTTTACCTCTTCAACTTCCATATCCTTCCTTTGTTTATCCTGAATTTTTTTTTCTCTAACACAGTACTAGATTGTTGTTTAGTAGGTACAACTACCTTCTTCTTTGGATTTTGAACTACTTGCTTTGGTCCTGACCTCAAATTCAAAGTTTTCTTTGGCTCAGTCTGATATGCATCAGCAGTTACAGAAGTCATTTCCAGATTTAAATCATTTTCCGTTTCAAACATATCAACATCATAGTATTCTGAATTTAAAAACTCTTCTTCAATGACAAAACCCTCAGTTAACTGCTCTCCAAAATAATTCATATCCTGGTCTATATCTTCAAATAACACTTCCTCTTCAATTGCTTCTTCATCAACAACATTGTTCTAAAGAGGGGGTGATATTCTTTGATCCTTGGTTTCTCTCCTTTCTCATTGTATATCATTGTTCCTTCGTTCTCTAGGTATGAAACGAGGTGTGAACTGTCTTTTGAATTGGTTTTGATTGTTAGGGTTTCTTTCACCCTCTTGAACATGTTTGTTTGAATTCTTTTATAGTTCTAACTTGTTTAATTTTGTAGTCAGGATCTTAACTAGCTTGGCCATCTCATCAATTTTACCTTCTGCAAAGTGGGATGTTGAAACCCTTGGAGCTACTTCCTTCTTACCCTTCCTGTCATATATCTACTAAGCTGTATTTCCCTTCAATCTATTAGAAGCCAATATATTAGACTCCACTTCTAATGTTGCATCCTGCATGTTCAGTAAAGAAACAAGTCTTCTTTCTCTTAGAAGTAAGGAAAATTCATGGTCAAAAGCATTTTCATATGTGAGTTTTGCAGATGTTTCTAAAGGTTTTATCTCTGCAGGAATTCTGCCATACATTTTATTGAATCTCTTCGAAAAATCAGCTATGATTTCATCCTTCTTTCTCCTAAGAGTTCCAAACTCAGTTATATAATAGGTATGATCCTTGGTGTCACCCCATTGTCTCATGAAGAGGTCTTGAAGCTCCTCTATGATAGTGATAGAATTTGCAGGTAACTCCCTAAACCATTTTCTGACATCTCCATCAAGAATCTATAGAAACATCCTCATCCATACATCATTAGCTTCAATATTCTGATTATCAGCATAACTGAGAAAAGCTTCCCAATGCTCCTCAGCAGTAGTTTCACCTTGTCCATTAAACCTACACAAGTATTTATGATAATCACCTCCAGGAAGTGCATTCAAGGGCTGAGGCAAAACTAAAGGTGCATACCTAGCTGCAACCATTGAGTCCATCATATCTAATGGCTGATTTTGGGCTGCCATTTTTAGATTGACTGGCTTTGGTGATGGAAAGACTTGACTGGAACCTGGCTGAAATGGAGTTTTACCAACCTTTAGATGGAATAGAGGAATTTTACTAGGAGATATTTTCTTTGCTTTCTTAAAGGATTGAGGATCAGTGAAAACTTGAAAATTACTGATAGGAATTATAGGCTTCAACCAAGGTGAAGTTTCTTCTTCTCTTTTCAAATCAGATAAAGGTGATGTAATATCCAATTGATCAGGGTTACATAGGGAAGGTGATGAATGAGACCTTCTAATTCTTCTAGTTGTTTTCAGTATTTGTTCTGGGTCTGAAACACCAAACTGCAAAGGTGAACTAGGTCTGTTTCTTGTTCCAACTCCCTTAGTAGCCATTGTGAAAAACTGGTGAAAAGTAGTCTTTAAGATTTGTTGGTTTAAGTTCATCTCTTAAAACCAGTGAAATGATAAGTATCCCAAGGAAAATAGGTTTTCAACTTTGTTCCCAATAACGGCGCCAAAGATGTTAGTGCCAGAAATTGTTCCCATACTACAAGAGAACAAGCCAACACAATCTCAATAATCTCAATAAAGTAAAATAGGGTTTTTAGGGTTTTCAAGGTTTTTTTTGTTGAGCAGTTTGAAGACAAGAGGGAAAACATTCATAAAACCAAAGTAAACACTAAATCATGAGCATTGAATGGTTTATATGCATAACATATAAACCATAATCCAACAGAAAACACAATACTGAATTTCACCCACAGTTGGAAAGCATTCCAAGCATAAAAACATTAAACAAGAAATGAATATACCATCTGAGTAACTAACAAAAGTTATAAATGAAATCAGTCAATAAACTGAAGGGCATATAGTGCATATATTTCATAATTCAGTCCTCAAAAAACACATAAGAGTCTTTACTTAGCTCATAAACCAGTCTGATAGCCTCCCCTTGTCAGCAAAAAATCGAACCCCCTGTCCTCTTTCAGACTTACATTTATCTTACTTTTCAAAATCAGTTGAATAATTGAACTATAACTGTTTTTAAGACTACCTATCGAATAGTTCAATTTAAAACCTCTTTACAAAAAATAAAATAACTTTTCAAACTTAACTAATAGCTAACTTTCTTGACTATCGTTCACAAATCTTTAGCTGCTTCAGCTAGTAAAGCAATTCCTTCCAAGGTTTGAGCTTTCCTTCTTGCCTTCAATTGATTTGTCTCCATGTCTGCAATATTCCTTGTAAGATCTTCATTATGTTGTTGCAGGTCCTGGATGGTTTGCTTTAACACTATGAATTGACCTTCCTTTTTCCTTTTCCTTTTCAATGCTAAAATTGTGATCAACTCCTGATAATGGCTGTTAAATTCCTCCAAATCTTCTCTAAGTTTCCTGTGTGTTGTAACCAGCCCATCATTAGTTTCATGCATATACTCAATCTGGTACTTGTATTGCTTAACACTTATTTGTAGATTTTCTTTTTCTGAATCAATACACTTGTCTCCTGCTATTGTTTGCATCCCATCTAGTGTCCATGGGATTTTTAGTTTCTTATAAATTTCCTCATCCTCTTCCATAAGTTCTATGGATGTCACAGAAAACCCTGGATGTTCTTCACTTTCAGCTTTGCATGGAACTTTTTCTTCAACCATCCCCTTCTTCTCTAAACAAGAACTCTTTTCCTCACTTTGTTGTTTCTCTTGAAATATTTGATTTCGAATCTCCAGAAATATATCAGAAATCTTGGTATCAGTCATGACAGATTTTCCTTTTGATTCAATTGGCTTTTATTTTTATTTCCATCTTCACCATCATCCAATTTGTCTTTAGAATATTAGTCCTCTATCAGTGTAACCTTTTCTTTAGTCAAATTGGGATTCAATACTTTTTTCATGTTTAGCCTAAGTTTGTTCTTAGGTCTTGTTTTAGGTCTCCAAACTTGAGCCATCTCTCCCAACATCTTGAGAGTCTTTCCTTGATTTATGATTGTAGCAAACTCTACTACTTTCATTTTCTTCTTTTTTGACACTGCTTCCTTGGCACAATGAGTGTGAAGCTCTTGCTCAGCATAAACCCTAAATTCATCAGTAATAGGAATTTTATTATCATCAAATAAATATTTTTCATCTTCCTCTGATAATACTGTAATAGGACTTTTCTTTTGCTCCTCAATCTCTTCTTTAACATCTTGAATTGATTTTGCAGGTACCACATCCACAACAGGCTCAGCTTCTTTAATTTCTGACTGTAAAGTCTTGCTTTCATTCTCATTAACTTGCTGTTCAAATTCAGAGTTTCTATTTTCCTGGTTTGGAACTTCTTCTGGTTTAACATTTTCTTCATCCTTGATTGTTACCTTTTTTCTAAGCTTTTTAATCAAAGCTTGACCTTTATCAACCTGTCTTCTTTGAGACCGTTCCTCTTGATCAATTTTGAAACCTAACCAAAAAATGAAATGCTCCCAAGTCTTCTCCTTATTCTGCAATACAGTGCTTACAATAAGCTTGATGAGTCCATGATGAAAAACAGACCGCTTTGTATGATCTTGGTGCTCTCTAACCCTATAGGACATCTTTTGTAGACTTTTCAGAAAGAAGAATGGTAAGTTCATTTTAGCCTCATCACTAAGATGCTGGAGAAACCTAAAGTGATATTTGAAGAAAAAAGCATATCTACCCTCACAGGTAACATAGCTCTGCAAGACTTTAATGGGCTCAATCCATTCAGGTTTAAAATTATGGATTGGAACACCTTTTCCACAATCTGGAATCACACCAGGAAGCAAGTATTTTTGAGCATTAAAGGTGAATGTAACCTTTTTAAACCATAACTCTCCCTCGTCCAAGATCCATGTTGCCTCAGCTGTTAATTCCTTAGTTAATTTGAACTTTAAGGTGTCAAAAGACACTATGTCTTTCTCTAGGCACTGAGCAAATTTGTAAGACACCTCTGCATGGTAGCCTTCAATCCTTTTGAAGAACATTAACCATCCTGCATTTGAAAACAACTGTGCACATTCTGGAAAATTCTTCACCCAGCTTAGATCTGTGGGCTCGACCCTATTTGTTTTTCCACTCTTTTTCATATTTACTATGGTTAAACAACTTCTGTCAATATACCACAGTCTAAATGTCTTCAAATATAAACAGTCTGGCCTAGAATACAGTACAAGGACCTCCAACAAGCTCTACTATGAATTCCACTGTTTGAATGATGAATACTTTAAATGTATTGGTTAATAATTCATCATTGAACATATAATAGGTCAAAGACTAGTATTCTTCCTTCGAATTTGTTATTAGTCATTTAACAGAAAAAGCCCCAAATTTAAAAAATCCTCGCAATGGCACACAGACTACTTGTTAAGATGATCAATTCGAGTGCTGGAATATGGTTATTTTAATGGTCAGGTTTCGAATTGCATGCTCCACCTGTCTTTAACCGCTTAGACCACTCCAGCCAATTGCTGCTGAAAGCCCTAATTTCTCGTCCAGTTTTGAAATATCGATTTCTCGGCACTATCTTCTCACCATGATCTTCACTGATTCTTCGTGTCCTTCATATAAAAAACATACTCCCAAATAGCTTTGTCTCATTATACTCCATTGTCATCATTATACCCGCTCTGCATGAAATCGCCACGACCTCGCCATTATGATAATAATCCACCTGCTTCAGTGATTAAACTATAGAAGACACATATCAAATGCATCATACAATGTGATTGACACCTTAGGTGTGTGAATCCCGAAGAAATTGGACCGAAAAATGATGTTTTTAGCTCGCGCAATTTTCTTGTAGCGCTCTAGTGCATCTATTTTTTCCTTGCGCTATAAGAAAGTCCAATTTAATGATGTCACAATATTAAGCCAATAATAAGAGTTTGCACTTGGTTTAAGGGTATAAATTTAACTTATAATGCTATTTATAAAACTTTTTAATCCATATATTCCTTATAAAACCCTTCAATTATAAAATCAAAGCAAAACTTGTAAAACTAAGCTAAGAAATCAAAAATCATGAGAATTAAAAGTTTAAAATTAAAATTGACCTTATCAACAAAATTTTCTAGAAACAAAAAGTAAAAGAAAGGTTCAAAATATGAATAAAAGCATGAAAACAATGGAATACAAAAACATGACCTAACACCTAGAATTCAGAGTAGGATGATCAAACAAATACTTCAGACCACAATGGTTTGTTCTGAGTTCAAATCTTCTACCCATCAAGTAATGTGTCCACATCTTGAGAGCATGTACTATGGTTGCAAGCTCGAGATCATGAGTGACATAGTTCTTCTCATGCTCCTTCAATTTTCTTGATTCATAACATGTCACGTGGTTGTCCTGCATAAAGACTCCTCCAAGCCCTTGTTCACATGTATCGGTACATGCCACAAAATATTTCTCTAGATCTGCAACCTTCAACACTGGTGCATTGGTGAGAAGATTCTTCAATTGATGGAAGCTTTCTTCACACTTCGAAGTCCATTCGAAGTTCATCCCCTTCTTTTGCAAAGCAGTGATGGCATATGCAACCTTAGAGAATCCGTCAATGAATATCCTGTAGTATCCTATAAGTCCCATAAAAGATCTTATATCCATCACATTTCTTGGAGTAGGTCAATTCATGATCGCTTCAATCTTCTCAGGGTCTACTGATATACCCTCTTCGGAGATAATGTGACCCAAATACTGAATTCTATCCTTGTAGAAGTCACACTTTCTTAGCTTTGCATACAACTGATGTTCCCTGAGCACTTGCAATGTCAATCTCAAATGCTCTCCATGCTCTTCCTCATTCTTAGAATAAACAAGAATGTCATCAAGGAAAATAAGAACAAACTTGTCCAAATACTTACTAAAAACACTGTTCATAAGGAACATAAATGTAGCTGGTGCATTTGTGAGACCAAACGGTACCACTACAAACTCATAATGTCCATACCTTGTCTTGAAGGTTGTCTTATGAATGTCTTCATCCTTGATTCTCACCTGATGGTAAACAGACTTCAAGTCAATCTTGGAAAATACCTTTGCTCCTCTCATTTGATCAAAGAGGTCATCAATCCTAGGCAAAGGATATTTATTCTTCACAGTAACCTTGTTCAACTGTCTATAATCAATACATAACCTGAATGTATCATCTTTCTTCTTTACAAACAGAACCGGTGCTCCCCAAGGAGACACACTTGGTCGGATATACTTCTTTTCCAACAACTCTTGCAGCTGCATCTTCAACTCTAGCATCTCCGATGTACTCATCTTGTAGGGTGTCTTGGACACTGGTGCTGCTCCTGGCACAAGTTCAATAGTGAAATCGATGTCCCTCTGTGGAGGAAGCCCTGGAATCTCATCAGGAAACACATCCTCGAATTCCTATAACACCTGATAGTCCTCCAACCTAGGAGTCTCATCTCCTATTGGTTCCAGAATATGAGCTGCATACAACTAGAAACCTTTCCTATAGAACTTCTTCAACTGCATTGCTCAAACCTGTCTTACTGAAATTACCTTTGGAATACCTTTCACAACTACTGGGTTTCCTTCTTCATCCATGCATTCAAAATTTTTGTTATAACAGTCAAGCTTCACTCTATGAGCTTCTAACCAGTCCATTCCAATGAGAACATCATAGGAACCAAGTAGTAGAACATTCAGATCTACACAAGTGATTAATCCATTCATAACCAATGGACATTTCTCTACCAGTTCATTGACCTTTCTCTTAGTCCCAGTGGCTAGCTGAACTAAGCAAGATTTTCTATGCTTTACCTTCTTAAAAGCACAAATCCCCACTACTCTAGGAGTAATGTAACTGTGAGTAGAACCAGGGTCAATCAAAATAGAAACAGATTGTTCAACAATCTTACCTGCAACTTCAACCATAGTTGACTGATTATCTGCCTAGCGATCCTCTAGTTCTGCATAAATTCTAAGGACTGCCCTTGCTACTTGACCCATTGTTTCTGCTTCTTGAATGTTATAAGCTGGCCTTGCACTTTCATTCTCAAGTGGACAATATCTGCGCAAGTGGGGTCCTTCACATTTCCAACATTTGAGTGGCCTTCTATCTTGTTGTGGATCCTTAAGCTTTTCTCCTGATGCTCCAACTGGCTTACTCGCAGCTTGGGATGGCTGCTTCTGCTGATTCCTGAATCTAGAAGGTTTGAACCCTTTCTTTCTTTGGTCAAACTTCTCATTCTTCTTGTCCTTCCATGCCTTATGGTAATCAGGTTTACCTTTGCTTTGCTCATAGAAATACTTATCCTTTCTTATTGCTTCTTCGAGAGTTCTCGGCTCATAAAACTCAATTCTATTTTTGTAGGCTTGAGGTAATCCACTTAGAAACTGTTGGATCTTCACTTTTTCATCTCTGATGTACCAGACATACCTCAACAATTCCAAGAATTTATTTGCATATTCATCCATGGTTTGCTATCCCAATCTCAACTCATGGAATTCCTTAATATCATCATCATAATACTTGTTAAAGAGGTATTTCTGCCTGAAATACTTCTTGAACTGTTTCTACTTCAGTTTCCTTTCGTTGATTCCCTTTACTTGCTTGAAGTGTTCCCACCAAATGGATGCTCGCCCATTCAGATTGAATATGGCAACTCTGGCCTTCTTGTTTCCTGAATAATACTATGCCTGAAAGTACTTCTTTATCCCAAGAAGCCAAGCTTCAGCTTCTTGTCTCGTCTTTATCTCACCATAAAATGTAGGAGGTTTAGCTTTCCTAAATTCATATTGAGAGCGATCCCTATGGTGCCTTCTTCTTTTATTATGAGAAGATGAACTTGTATCCTCACTGGATACTTCAGAATTAGATGATCCACTGGAAGTCCTTCTTCTTCTCCTAGTGCTGCTCTTACTGCCTTCTGGCCTTGATGTACTTCGTCCATAATCTATCTTTTTCTATAAATCTGTCAAACTCTACAATATGGCAGCATTCAACTGATGCTGCTCTTCCTGGGCTTTAACCAAGATTCTCATGGTTGTTACAACTTCGGAATGGTGTCCCCTGGAATCTCCTTCCATTAGACTCTCTGTCATCATTTCCATTACGAACATTTTCTCCTATGGCATCTTCTGCTCGCTCATACAAATCCCGAGCATCATACCCATCCTAGGTACCCATGACTGAACCACCTCTTGTTTTACCCCACTGTTCTTTCTGGAGTACTGCTCTTGGAAGTTGTCTATAATTCTGCAATGTGTTAGTAGCAAACTGTTAGATGCATAGAATTAATATAAATCAAAGCTACTTACTTTCCTCTCTTGGAAATTCATAAAACACAATTATGCTAAACCACATAATTTTCCTCTTTTTCTTTTCAGCGCTGTGACCACGGACATTGCTGAAATCTGTGGAAAATCGACTGAAAGGCAGTTGAAAACTGCTCAAAAAATCACCGAGAAATTCTCCTGAAAAAACCCAAATCTTCTTAGGTCCAATCGGACCCCCTCCCAACTAATTCTTCGACATTGCAGTGGTAAAAAAAAATACGCCTTCGATCTTCATCGGCGGTCTATTGTTTTATTCCTTTCTGGCGTTTCGGTGGGTAAAATGACTAAACTCTGGTTCTGTATTGACAAACCATTTGTTGATCGGGTGCACAGTCTCTTTAGCAGCCACAACGACAGAAAGTGTTCTTACTTCGGTTTCCGTGGCCAACTGACTGAGCTTCCGATCGACGATCCAATCATTAACAATTTCTTGATGCCTTTTTACTTCTCAAGTTGGGTCTCTTCCTTGCTAAATTTCCGGCATGTCGGCGATTCGTTGGTCTATTCCCTTCCTCCGTATTGGGTCCTTAGCGATCTAACCCTCCGAATCTGTAACGACGATGCCGAGGTCTACCCATCGGCGGTTTCTTCAGCTAAGGTTCTCCGCAGTATCGGCAGTCGGATGTGTTGTTCATTGGGCGCGTAGTCCTTTGGGTAGCCACAATGGCGGGTTTACAATCTTCCTTTTCCTTTCGATTGGTGATTTGAACCTTAATACTTCTCCGATGACCTGATACAAAAATCTTCAAAACTTTTCAACATTTTCTTTGGCAGCTGAAACTTCTAAATTCTTCCGCTGTCTCGACGAGTTACTCATCTATTTTCTTCCGCCATATCGGCCCCGCAGTGGTTTATCGTTCCGAACTTCATCGGCGATAGCATAACCTGTTAGTCCCCCAGCTTTCCACAACGGCGACCAACAATCTCCTTAATTCTTCAGCAACTGTAAGTCTATAGGCAATCGGAACCCCTAGGAGCTACGACATTGGCTCTCAAATGTACTTAGTCTTTTTGATCTCCGCAACGGCGGACGTTCAACAAACTTTACCTATCGTAGATCATCGGTGACCGCATCATCTAATCATCGGTGATGTGATCAACTAACCATCGTTGATGGTCGATGATTCCATGCCATAGAAATGTTTTTGAAATTTTTCTCTTCCTTTCCGAATCTTCATCGGCTCAACAATCGCTTATTTTCCACCGATCCATTTGTTATCTATCAGCGAAAACTTTCTCTATCTTCCACTGACTTTGGCGGCTCCATCTCCCCTATCCTTCGTCGATCAAGTAACTGCTTGTCGCCACCATAATCCACTAACACCTCGGCATCGGCGAGTGGAAGACTAAAGCATCGGCGGGTTAGTTCAATCAGCAGCCGCAACGGCGGCTCATCATCTTCAATCCTTTTCCGATCGGCGGTCCAAACCATTAATGCTTTTCGATCGGTGAACTAAAGCATGCTTGATCGGCATCAGCAGTCGTAGCTTCTCCCTGTCGAAAGACTAATGCTCTAGGCTTCCACAATGGCGAACGGACGAAACACTATCTTCTTCCGATGGCTGACGATTTTGGGCCTTAGAAAAATTTTCGAAATTTTGCGCCATCGACGATTAGAGGCTCTATGCGTCGGAAGCATAGTGGTTTAGCCATCCACCACTGCAGGCGCTCGATCAACTAATTTCCGCCGATGATTTCAACACTTAAACAAAATTTTGAAACTTTCTTCTTCTGTCGGTGGTCGGAACCACTAGCACTGCTGCATCGACATTTTAGTCCCCACGACAGCTGTAACGGCAGCAACCCATTCAACTAATTCTTGCCGATGTTCATCGATAGTTTCCGCGTCTAACCATCGGCAATGAGAACAACTATCTTTCACCGATCGCTGATGGTCGGACTTAGAAAATTGTTCAAATTTTTTCCGATTACCGTCCATTGGGTGGCCTTCCCACTAAGTGCTTGCTGCATCGGAAGATATTGTCACTAAGTCTTCCAATGGGCCGATAGTTCTGGCACTTAGAAAACTTTTTGAGTTTTTTTGCCATATTTTTCTGATTGCTGTTGGGCAGAAGGCAACCTGCCTCTACTATCTGATTTGTCATGGCCCATTCAAACCCAAGCTGCAACCAGAGCTTTGATACCACACTGTAACATCCCCTACCCTCCGACCGGGGAAGAGGACGCTACTATATGTCAACTCATCCGGGAATCTATCCCCATGAACATGAACATACATACATATAGTGTTGAAGCATAATACTTAAAACATAAAACATTTTACGAAGCATAATCATTCATATACACAACGGAAGCAAAACATATCAGTCGGCATTCATGCATATATAGATCAACATTTAACATGTATATCATCATTCATCAATGGTAAATATGTAATTGCAGACACAAGTTAGGAAAGAGTACTTATTTTATAGAGAACTTGTTCCGCAACCAGCTACGTCGCTGCAACGTTCCACCCAACCATAGGCCCGCGTGCTCCTTAATCTCTCAGCAACCCTGCCACCCCCGAGCCGGGCATGATTCCCCAAGGAATAAGGAACTAACAAACTTACACATAGCCAAGGACAACACCACCACAAGGGTACACAGTTCAACCAAGCCAACACCGTTGGGTTTATCAGGCGAACAACAGATTAGCCAAGCCAACAAAGTTGGGTTTATCAGGCCATCCAGGAGCTGGGAAAGGCTAATGCTAAGCTGGTGCACCTACACCAGAACCAGACTGGCTTCTAGAACACCCACACACACCCAACACAAGGAAATCGGTGCTTTCTTTGCAACGCAGTCCCTCAGACCCTGATCTCCCTTCCAGTGCTATTCAGGGGTTGTGGAGAAGAAGACCAGCTCAGCGGCTCTGTCTGTGTGGTTCTCAACCCACCAGGTTTATCAAGAACCTCAGTCTCTCATTCACCACTCCAATGCAGTTCGAGGACAAAACCGCTGCATGCAAGCAGCCAAATAGCTCGTCAGGCTTTTACAGGGGAAAACACGGTTCAGTAATCGTGGCCATTAACAGCCCACGAGCAACCTGAGCCCACAGCACAAAATCTTCACTGCAATCACTGAAGAAAAATACACAGTCCAGCAAATGGGAAGAGACCGACTCTCAATCTGTTCGTGAAGGAAAAGAACAAGACACAACTAAAACACATAGCTGAAAAGGCAATCACGACCACAATCCCACGATGGAATAACAACCAACGAACCACGGAGGAAAACCACATCAATTTACAGCAATTTCCACATTGTACAGGGAAAAACATGATCGGCAATGCGTGGAGGAAGCTACAACCAGCGATCGGTGAGAAAAACCACAACAGTCTAACAATGGTGGGAAAAGACCAACGCTCTGCATGAACAGGGGAAGAAAATTCACAGACTAGCAAGGCGGTGTAAGAGGAATGGCGAACCCCAAACAATGGAATGTGTATCCCTTTAACTCAGTCCGCGCGAGGTGAATGAACAACCACCATTCGGATAGTGGACCGACCATCCGCAATTCAGAAGGTGCATCATGTAGAGAGTGCAGGTGCGTGGGGAGAATGGCAATCCTGGCGTAGTGGTCTTGCTGTCAGCAAATAGATGCCCCACTAACAACAGAACAATGAAGGGTGGTGGTTGGATGAGACAAGGGAGGGTGAGTGAAGAGAGTGGTGACACATGGCTTTTCCCCCCCATGGCTCAGGCTTTAACTTTCTCCCTCCTTACCCTTAGGAAATCATGCCCCTTCTCAATTTAGTTGCAATGAACATAGCTGGCTGGGTTCAATTAATTAAGATGCATATTTACATGATGCCACAATTTAATATGTATGTCGCATGTCCGGATATACCATCGGTAACAGTTCCAATCACTGAAACATAACACAACGAAATCGATGGTGGGGCTTTTTCCTGCAGCTCCACACCATGATTCATTACAATATATATATCACATACATTAATGCAAACGGGGTCAAAACCGGGGTGTTACACAATTACACCTTCGTTTGTTAGCTTCTTGCCATCTGCATCTGTCACATGAAACACTGCCAGAACCAAAAGTTGTAGTGTTATATTGTATTCAAAGAATTACAATAGAATGTCATGAACGAAAGCACAACACCATATATGATGAAATCGGGTAAAGATGAAAGGGTAGAAAACTTACTATCCATGAACCATTCTCCATGAATCCAAATAGCAGCAGTTTGAAGCTAGAACTCATTCCATGGCGGGCACAGAGAGGACGGATCTAGAAGAGGCAGAGCAAGGCGTGAAGAAGAGGCCGGATGGTTGTTTGAATCGCCCAAGGAGAGGGGGTCTTAGGTGGGTGGCAATAATGCATAGAAAGGCAGAACGGAAACGGACTGAGAGAGATGGCGAAGGGTGTAACGGAGATCCGAAGCGCAACTGAGGGTTGACCAACGGGGTGACGACTACGGTGGTAGAACGTGCGGCGGACACCGGGGAGGAAGGGATCGCCGGTGGCCAGAGGGCTGGCCCGATGATTGCAGTTGGGCAAAATGGTCGCGTGGCTAGCTTGCTCCCTAATAAATTATCCTCATTTGATTGGAGGCAAAATGGATACTTTTAATCAACAAGAAACGATGATATAAATCTGACTCTCAAGGCGGATACAAATTTCACTATCTTGGCTAGGATCAGCATAAATTCTTTATTCTATCAGGTTCACAAAATCGACTCATTGATGCACTTAACAACAACAACTTCTTCTAGTCTATTAAAACAGAATTAGTAGCTTTCTGGATGGAATTGAAAATGCCAACATACTGCCTAGTGCGATATCAACAAAGTTGATCTCGTCTCCTTTGAAAGAGCGGTATGTTAGCAGAGCTTCTTCCAATAAAACAAAGGTCTCCACTGATTCTTCTACAGCTTTCTGTTGGTGCTCTCCCTGGCCCGTCACAACTCTCGGAAGACATGGGACGAGCTGAGGCCATACATCAAGAGCATGAGCGTATTAGTTACTGAATACTAAGAAAAACCAATGACAATTACAATTTAAAAAAAAAGGACAAATGGCGAAGATAAAAAAGGAATGAGCGGTGATTAGAGAAGCAAGTTATTATCTTATCGTAGACAAAGATAACTCAGAAGTGGGCAATGATTTGGTCTATGTACTGCAAAATAATCATGGACTGGCAAACAGGCTTCCCATTGTGGATGAGCACCGGAATCTTCTTGTGAATAGGGTTTGATTGCAACAGCGACTGGATCTTATTTTGCATGCCCTCTTCTATGAACATTCCTTTAATAGGAGTACTAAATGGACGCGCAACACAAAGGACTAAAACTCACACCCATGAGCTTCCCTTTTCTTCTTCGTCATTGCTCTGAAAATGTATAGTCATGTAATGCATATATTTCTGAGTTATTTGTATATACCTCTGCTATGGTTATGAAGCTATAATACCCCTCGATGTAAATAAAGAGGCACGGAGGGAACTACTCAGGTACATAGGGAGCGCGCGGGGTCAAAATTCAGGTGCGCCCGGTTTTCAAAATTCAAATTTATATGACATTCAAGCAATGAACATTTTGGAGACAATGGCATGCATGATAGGCATCTCCATGTTTGGTAACTCGCCGGGTATCGCCGATATGTGTGGCCGGAAAAATCCTATTGCATGACCTGACTGTTAGGCATCTCCATGTTTGGTAACTCGCCGGGGTATCGCCGATATGTGTGGCCGGAAAAATCTGGTTGGGTATACGTCAAAGTGAAAGCCCTCCTATTGCTGCCGGCTGCTTATTGCTTGCCGACCCGCTGCACATTCCCGACTCGCCCGTGCAGTTATAAAAGAATGAGGAGAGAACTTAGAACTTCGTTTTTTGTGCATTGCACATGCCCTGCATAAACAGAACAAAAATATAAGAGGATGATTGCTTTTGTTTTTTAAATTTAAGGATTTTATCTCAGTTATAGTTTTATTTCAATATGAGAATTTTTATTATGGAATTTTGCTTGGGAAAGTTTACTCATTAGATATTTTTATAAGTATGAAATTTTGTTTTATTGGAAAAAATAAAAGTCACCATAACGATTAAAATTTGTCAACTGAATAACGTATTTCTATACTTAGGAGCTCTTTCCCAATGAATGAGTGATTTTAGATTAATTTGAGATTGATAAATAATTAGAAGATTTTATAATCACATTGTGAGAATAGATTTACTCTCACATTATTGAAAGAAGAGCCATGATTGATTTTCTTTGAAAATATATTTAGTCTCACATTATTAAAAATAGAGCAGTTACATGATCCAAAATATTAAAAAAACATTTAATTTATTATGTAAGATGATAAATTATATATTCATAATGGATTATATAATTATAAAAAGCTTTATATTTTAGTTATAAATAATAATAAAATACATAAAAATATTATCAATTAAACATGTTAGTGAGCAATTATGCTTAGTGAGATAAATGTTGTGTGAAAGTATATTGTAATCTTTAATGGTATGGGTTGTTTTATAAAGTTCTTGAATTCTATACTATAAACTTATAAAGTAATATGTGCATCAATGTAATCTCATGTATGGGCACATTTAGGTGAGTGTTTGTGTTGTATATTATTGGATTTTTTATTAAGTTTGTTTAAATTTATATTTTTGTTAATATTAAAAATTATTAATATATAAGTATATGATAAATTATGGAAAATTAAGATTTTATTTTTTCAATCTTATCGAGGTTTGTTATTAAATAAAATAGAGAGTTAGTTATTTTAACCTTTTCAATGATAAAAGTGAGGTGTCTATAAAAAGGTATAACTCTCTATTTATATAGGGTGGGAAAAGTGCTAACAATCTCATTCTTGCTTGAAGGTGGAATAAGTTTTCTAAACATAGTTTTTTTTCCCCAAGGGTTAGCTTAATTGCTTGAATAATTTGGCCATCGTAAGGGTTAGGTCATTTTTTTAAACCATCCACCCAAAGCATGTTATCGATGAGGATGTCATGGGCCTTCCCAGCACGAATCACTTTTATCGTCATCGAAGGTATTTCCATCACGACTCACTTTTATCGTCGTCGAAGGTATTTCCAGCACTTCCTGGTGACTGCTCAAGGGCATGGCCAACTCGGGAGTCTACCATTAGAATGCACCACTTACCTAAGGAACTTCACTTAGCTTTTATGTTACGGTTATCGTCATGTTATGTGCACTTTAAATTGTCTAACACTTAGCCAATTATTCACATCAACATAAACACAACAATAACTAGTATACACAAGAGACCCAACATATCTATGGGTTTTTTCCCGAACAAAGCATGCTACAAGTATTTTTATCAAAGAAGATTACAAGAGATATAATGATGGAGTTTCCCCAACCAGGAAGAGATCCTGCGAAGGCCCAACAAGCTCAATGCAATCTTTACAAGAAGAAAAACCAAAACCCCAAGTCTTATGCCTAGTTGAGTAAGGCCTGCTATTGCGACCTTCCTACTACCTACAGATGCCCACAAATTTCTCTGTCCCAGCATGGGTTTGGTTCTCCTTGTTTGACTTTCTCTTTCTTTTTCTCTATTGGATCCTTGGATCATTTTTTCTCTAGTATTCCATCATTTATGTAGGTTCCCTTATGATGAGTGTGTCCCCAAGTGTGGGCACACTTCTTACTTCGTGCAGACGCTAACCCATCCGCAAGCTTCCTCGATGGTCTGACGACCCAAGCCTTGGGCGCATGTCCCACTAGTTAATGCCCAGTTTTCTTTGCCGACCCACACATGCCAACCGATGTGCCACCTTGCTCTTTATCCAACGATGCCACTTCATGTTTCTTGCTGGCATGTCCTATGTTGTTGGATTCTTCACCAAGCTTCCATCCTGTTTGTACCACCTAGTTTGTACCTCCCATAATAGATATTATTATTCATGTTAGGTGTGCCAATAAGAGGATCTTTCCCAAAGTCACTAGAAAATGTTGTAGTTGAATTTATTTGAAATACATGGCATTCTTACTTACCATTAGTTGAATACCCACTTATGGCATACCTATGCTTGCTTTCATGGGAACTATGGGTACCCACTTGAACCCAATTGAACTTTCAAGCTATTAACCATGCCAATTCACTATTCAAATATATATCCAACCTACGAAGGAATTCAATATACTATGAATCCGTGCTTTGGTGCAATATTAAAATGTGGTGGAATAATTCAACATAGGTTAGATGTGCCAATAAGAGGGTCTTTCGCAAAGTCACTAGAAATGTTGTAGTTGAATTTCTTTGAAATACATGTCATTCTTACTTACCATTACTTGAATACCCTCTTATGCCATACCTATGTTTTCATGGGCACCATGTGTACCTACTTGAACCCAATTGAAACTTCAAGCTATTAACCATGCCAATTCACTATTCAAATATATATCCAACCTCCAAAGGAATTCAATATACTATGATTCCGTGCTTTGGTCCGTGCTTTGGCACAATATTAAAATGTGGTGGAATAATTCAACATAAAATAATTAAAATAATGGAAAACACATGCCTATATTCAATGTTAAACATATTCACATGCATTACACATGCCCACATACACAAGGTACACACTTACATAATATATGTTTTAAATCAAGAACATAAAATAAATTATAGAATGGCAAACATAGATTGAATACTTATATTTTAATAAATTATGATTTCCATGAAATTGGTTTTTAAAGAATGATTCATCGCCCCACATCTGTGTCTTAGATTTTCTTTAATGAGATCTATGCTTTATATTTATTGGAGAAGATCCATGTCATTTGGAAGGATGTTAATGTATTGAATAACATCGAAGGAAATGTGTGTTATTTTAAGTGGAAATTCATATAATTTTAGGAAAAAAAGCATAGAATTTACCCCCCCCCCAAAAAAAAATTTACAAATTAGAAATCACACTTTTTCAGTAAATTATATTTGTATAATCCTATGTAGCATGTGAATCGCTCTTGTCTTTTAGGAAATCCATTCTCGAAGTTCCAAGGTTTCAAGGAACTTGGGACCTTTCGAAATCCAATGGGAATCGTTGTAGATGGTTGGGAACTTATTGAGAACTTTTATCCTCTAAAATTGGGAACTTAAGGACTTTTTTTGTGTGCATTTCCTTCACCTAGAGCTTCCACGTCTTCATGATCACCACCTATCGAAACTAAAATTTCCAAAGAAGAGGAGAAGGAGATGTGAGGATGCACAAGGAATTCTGCAATGAGAGAGTGAATGTATGGAACACATAAGATAAAATACTTTTAAATCTTACCCTAAAACTAAATTTATATATTACATTTAAATAAAAATTGTCTTGATTTTTATTTTATAATAATTTAAATTTGATTATTTATACAGGTTTGCAAAATACCCTAGCATAGAATGTCTTGTAAACATATAATATTCTAATTCATTTTAATCATAGTTGACACAACTAAAAACATATACCACAAATAGAGGGACTATAACTTCTAAAAATCTCCACTTTAAAAAGAGTCTACCTTATGTAATCATAGATGATAATATTGATTTATTGTCATTTCCATATGCTAATAGGTTCTAGTTACAACCATAATATAAGGGATAAGCTAAGTCATTGGTTTATGTTAATTTTTATTTCTTTATGTTTTTTCACTTCTCATGTTTTTATTATTATTTTATTTTTATCTTTTTAATATTTATTATTGTTGTTCCCAACATGCTATTAAATATAGGTTTCGGGGAAACTTCTAGAGGTATCAAATAGTCATACCCACATTCTCAAGGTTCTCTCATTTCGAAAACTTGTGCAATATAAGTATAATTACAACCTTAAAATCAACATGTACTAATAAGCGGTAAACATTTAGTCTCCATCCGATGGATGGGGTGGTAGAGATGGATGCATACATTGTTAGTTTTCCATATATATTCCATTGAGTATAGAGGAAAGGAATTGCATAACTCATTTTTTGAGATGTTGTGCCTACGAGGTCCATTCCATTGATCAGTGTTTGAGGAAATTACTAAAAAAATAGAAGCCAACCCTATCCTGATTCACCTTAAGGAAGAGAGTAAGGGAAATGAGTTAACCTCACTTAAATGAAAAATAGAGAGAAACACGAAAACCCTAGGCTAGGAAGGGGAAAACCATTGCTCCTCTATGCACTTCTAAGCATTAATATAAAGCTTTGCATCTTTCAAAAGGATTCTCCAAAAACAAGTCCACTACCCTACGACAAATGAATATGCTTTAGGAACAAATTTAAAAGAGGAGAAATATAACATCGTGATTGTGGACAAAGAACTATAGAAAATCGTCCCAAGCATATGTACCTTTCGTATGAGGTAGCCCATATATACATCTTGGACAATACTAATACTTTAGACATCTTGCAATTTTTGGAGGATAACGACGACTCCCTTTTGGTGGCGATTTGCATCTTATCCACGGGGCATGGATGCTTAAGAATGTGGAAACTCCAAACTAGTGAGAAATATTTACTTTCTAAATGGAAGCAATCGACAAGACTCTTATAAATTCCCTTTCATGTTTTTTGGCTTTTGGAGTTATATGTGTTTTATGGCTTTTGGAGTTATATGTGTTTTAGCTTCACTATTCAATTTAAACAACAATGAACTTCCATATACATATACATACTCTTGGATTCCTAAACTGAAACTTTTTGAGGAATATATCTAGAAGGTTCACTCACATACACTCACATGTTTGTGTGATAAAGGCAATGGGAATGGCATTAGTCTCACACGGAAAACATAAAATGACAAGTCAACCAAACCTTTGTCAATATGAACGTTCATTAAAACAAAAAAATTTTTAGTAACTGATTAATTTATTTTTAATAATAAATCCTAATAAACAGCGTAAATTAATTTGGTAGGGATTAATTATTTTATTCTTTTTTATATTCCTTAGCACACTACTCGTGCCAAGGATTTGGAAACAATGGGCTTTTATTTCTGCATTGCTTTTCCTATTTTGATTAAATATTTAAAAAAACAAAATAGCCTACGGACTGGTGATTTTACATACATAAACATAGAATCATTGAACCAACGATGGATTTCGCGCTAAGGGATGGGGGGACTAAGATTTCCAATACCGCTGACTGGCAGCAGCAGCTCTGGCACCTAACCAATTGCTTAGTTTCATATTGATTTATTTCTGTCTGGTTTGTCAGTTACCGCTTTTCCCACTGATTCACTTACTTACGGATTCGGATTTGGCTTCTTTTCGTGGATTCCACCCCTTCTTTCGAGGTTCGAGGTTCCTTTCATGAATATCTACTTCAGTGGAATGGAAATGAAAACAAGGAAAGGGGGACCATACGCATACGGATAGTTGTTTTTATCATTCACGCAGTGGGTGTGATGTACGTTAGCGGGTGTACTGAGCACGCGACAAACCAAAAAGCCAAACCCGGGGGTATGGGTTGCTTCTGAATCTGCCCGTCCTCGGAGTAGTTACAGTGTGGTTGAGGTTGGTATGAAAATGAAATTGATATCCGCGGGAAGAGCAGCACACAGAAAACAGACAGTACATGATGGCAACTACAACACAAACAGAAACCGAGAATCTTCCATATCCAATCCCTATAACGCTGGACACATGGTTTTATCAATCTGTCTCTCTCGAAAC
>LPNX010502857.1:0-29546 GCA_001517045.1 Pseudotsuga menziesii | reverse complement strand
CTCAAAATCCAATTATTGGCAAACTAGTTGTAAAAGTTAGTCAAATGAATAATATAGAGCGAATATTTTGGTAGAAACTACAATTAGAAACAATATAACATTATGTGAGTATATCTATAGTTAGTAGAAAATAAAAATTCTATATAAATATAATATTGTAAGGAATAATAGTTTGTAAATAAATATTCTAAAATAATTGTAAAATATACTAAACAATAAAAAAACATTAAAAACAAGACAAATATAAAATATAAATATAAACATAATAAAATAAAGGTTTATGAAGTACATGATGCTTGTCAACCTTGATCATTCAAACATAATCTTAAATGGTTATATCATTTGATTGAGAAGGGTAATATGTTAAGGTACAAAATAATGGGTATGAATATATGTATTTTTAAAGGATTGTTTAGATAAAGATGGTGGTTGCAAATCTAAATGATGATGATAAAACATAAATGTTAGAAAAAGACATGGTTTTGAAATCCAAACTAGGAAGATAAAATATAAATATAATACAATGTAATGTTGGCTAAAAAAAGTAATGAAGATTTATTGAAAAATATATATAATATATGTTATTTATTTAGTTTGATAAAGTTAGTAACTCAAATAAACCTAAAAAAATAAAGATTTATGTTGGAAAAAATAATAAAAATTTATATTGAAAAAAATAATAAATAAAAAGTCATTCCATCAAAGACATGGGTTTCAAATCCAAATAATTAGGATAACACACAAATTGTAACATATAATGTAATTTTGTTGGACAATAATCAAGTCTATGTAAATGTAAAATATTTACAAAATGTTAGTGGAAATTTATTAAAAAACATAGAAAATATAATGCTAGGTGTATAAAGTGAGTAACTCAAATAAATTGAAGATTAGATGAGTTACGATTGAAAAAGTTAATAACTCAAATATTTATTAAATTTCAGATATTTTCAAAATTTTATATCTTTTTAATTTTTATATTTATGAGTATATCATTTTTTTAATTTAATTTATAAGTTTTTAATAGAATTTGGATATATTCACATATAAATATAAATTATTAATATTTAAATTTATGCCATAAATTTGTGAATTTTGTTTTAATTTTATTGATATTTTTTTTTTTATAATCTTCAATTCTATAAACTTATAACCATAAAACGTTTAAAAGTAATTTTATTATAATATTATTATAAAAAAAATTAATAAAATAATAGACAATATAAAATTTTAATAAAGAAATATTAACAACCTTATGACACATACTTTTAAAAATAGTTAAATAATAAAATTCAAATTATTTTTTATCACAGAGAGGGGAGAAAATAAAAATGTAAAACCATTTATAAGATGCAAAATTTTTTACATTTAATATAACTCTAACAATTAGTGGTCTCATATAATAATCACAACTTTCCATAGACTTCGAGTGAACTTTTGTTTTAGTTGGATCTTCCCAACACTCATAAGAGTCAAGATTTTATATTTCAATCTATCACTGTAAATGTCATCCTTATATTTCTATTGGTAGAGCGGAAAATAGTGATGGATGGAAATTTGAAGTGCTGGTAACAAGGCTGATACAAAATAAAGTTCTCAATAATAATTTCCATATCCCATAAGGTGCCTGAATCTTCCTCTGTTCTTTAATAAAAGTATTTTGAATCTTCCTCATTTTTCTTCCTCTTTCTGTAAAGAGAAAGTGAATATCACAACTTTATTATATTATAAAGATAAACGTTTTATAATAAGTGTAGTAGCATGGATTTATCATAATAAGTGTGGCAGCATGGATTTATCAAAAAGAAGAATAAACTGATGTGTAAAACCGTTATTAAGATAAAAATGAAGTAAATGCTTTCATTTATTTGTACATTTAATCTTTTAATGATTGATTTAAACTCTTTCACGACTGACATTGCATGAAATAGAAAGCGGTTCCATTATTTGTTGTTATTTTGTGAGTTTTTTTAATAAGAAAACAAATGGGAAAACAAATGTTTAGTAACTCTGTATTTATAATAAACAACATCACAATCATAATATTCAATTTTTTTTTTATAAATCTCACAAATATAAAAATTTGAAATATTAAAGAATTTCCAACAATCAACCGTTTAACCGTTGACCACCACCACAACGACGATCTTGCAGCTTGATTCGAGGGATGTCTGTTCTTTTGGTGGTAACCTTCACCAAGCGATTACAAAGTTCGGATTATCGAGAAGAAGCGCATTTTGAACAGCAGCAGCCTCACATTCTGAAAACTCGATTCACTGTTCCACATGATTGAAAATGGCCCTGAGTCCATCTGCGGTGCACGAGTAATCAAAGTTTCCTACAAACACACATCGTGAATCCACTTCTTGTTTGCTAATTGCCTCAACTGTAACAAGCGAAGCAGCAGCCTTTTGGTTTTTTTGCAGAGTTGGTCTGCAGTTTTGTCAACAAATTAGCTGTTTCTTGGTCCAGTTCCTTCATATTTTTTTTCTTGATCTCTTTTAATTTAAACTAGCTGCTTCTTCGTTCAGTTTCTTCATTTTTTTCCCTTGATCTCTTCTATTTCTTGCAGAACGGCATGACTATATTCATCTGTATCCACTTTCAAGTCCTTCTCATGAGCCTCCACCTCCACATCCATGTTTCTTTGTTAAAAAAAAACAGAAGTACCAAAGAAAAAACAGAAGTAACAGGGGGAAGAGATTTTCACAAAATCAATAAGTAACAGGCTGGAGAAGTTTTCACCAAAAAACCGGTGGAAGAGATTTTCGCAAGAATATATATACGGCTTCATAGCATCCATATATTTATACGAAAATGTAAAAAGACAAAAGCTAACTGTATAAAATCTAAAAAGACAAAAGCTAACTGTATGAAATATAAAAGGACAAAAGCTAAAGCTACCTTTGTAGAATTAAGGTGAAAAGAGAGTAGCCTCCCAAAAAAAACTAAAAAAGGCTTCTTTACTAAAACAATATATGTCAATCATTATCAAGGTTCAATCATGGATTTAATTCAACTAGTTTCAGAAATTTATGACTTATATCTATTAAACACTCAATTAGATTAGATAAGATATGGGAAAACTCCACATTGTAAAACGGAAATAAATAAATTACAAGGACGGTAATCAATCTATCCAAACGCCTTTTTCTCGAAGGTAATGGAGATAATCTTCCCACGCAGTCCCCGATTCTCTGAACAAAATGAGATAGATTTTGATGAGCCGATTCCAACTCTCTTGTTCCATGCAACCCACGCCTTCATTGATCTCTCTATCCGAAATGGTGTCTGGGGAAGCGAAGGTGATCCTACGAATCTCATCCACGTTGTTAACAATTTCATGACGAAAATACTGTTTCAGCAATCTGGAGGCTACCGGAGATGCATTGGGCCACGATCCGCGTCGGGGAAACACCGTAGGGAAGTGGATGGCCAGGAAATAAATCCTGCCTCGCCCGGAACTGTAATTGTAGAGATACCTCTCGGCCTTCGCGGGCGATGGCAGGAGAACGAATATCTTCAGAGAATGGTGAGGAAACTGTGAGTTGTAGATTAGGTCATCTCTGAGGTTGTTCTCCATCATCCACATACAGTTTCTAAATTGTATGTCTTCATCATCTCGCATAGTTAATACACTGTCTTCAATTATTTCTAATATTGTTTCATACACCCAATTTTCTTTCTTGCGAAAATATGCCATGTCTGCCCAGCCGTGGTCTGACAGCATGCGTTTGGCTTCTCTCCACTGCGAATTTCCTGTAGAAAACCTTTGAAGTGCTCTTTCGTGGGCTCGAAAAACTTCAGCCCAGAATTCTTCGTAGCCTTCGACTAATTCGAAGTCGCTCGGTTCATCGGCATCCCAGTGAACTTGGATTAACTGCGAGAAAAACATCTTGATTTATTGATATGGTTCTCTTATCTTATAGCATAAGGGGATCAATTATGTATCCATTACTGGACTCTGTTCTCACGATCATATATACGAGTGAAACGAATCACTCGATCAACATATATGAGTGAACCGGCATTCTTTTTAATTGACATTATGACCTAATTATTAATTATAAGCGCATCATGACTGAAGATGGATTTAGTTTTTCTATAAAACTATATTCCATGAAATTACACTTAAATGATAAATTATGAGTGAAAATGGATTTAGATTTTTCATAAATGATAAATTAGCAGTGAAAATGGATTTAGATTTTTCATAAAATTATTTTAAATGCAAATGGTAAAGATGTATGACCTAATCAAGCTTGTAATGGCTGAAATTGATATTATTGAATAAATTAGATAATATATGACCTCTAACAAAGTATGCAAGTTTCATTAATTTTTTTAGTTTTAATTAATTAACGTGTAATCTTTGATTTAATCTATACTTTAAATTAAGATCTATATTAAAAGTTTTTATTTAATATTTTATTAAATTGCTACTTTAAATTGAACAAAAAAATTAAGTAGTAAAATACAAACAAACAAAAAAACCAAAATAAAACAATAATGAAATTTAATCAATTTAAAATTAACATATAGTCATGTTATATTTTATACAAATATAATGTTATTTAATGTTAGAATATTATATCCATCTTAGTTTATATGGTTGAACTTTAGCCTATAAGATTATACCAAAAACTGTTTAAATTGTTTTAAAGTTGTTGAAAAGGTATGTACTTGTAATCATAATAATACATATAAGCAAACACATATAAACACTCTAGGTTCAAACAACTTATCTAGAACCATTTTCTCTTACAAGGAGGTCTCAAACAGGTCTCAAAGATGCCAAATGGCAATGTCAAGATAATTAAATATAAAACTAAGTATGAAGAAGATTAAGATGACAAGGAAGGTTGTAAACTTGATCAAGTTGGACATGTATTAAAGATGTTGAAATGGAAACATAATACAAGACAAACTACTTGTCATAAAAAAAAAGAATGATGAAGATGACATTGTTCTCGTAAGATTAGAAGAGATAGATACTACCATAGTTGTAGTAGTTGTTATTGAAGATGTAAAACATATTAATATTTCAAATGCAATTGAAAAAAAATTGGGCTAGCATAATGAAAATATCCATATAGTGTTGACTAGCATGCCATATTAAATAATAATACGACTTACATACACTAATTGACCTATGTCAATCATGGTCACAGATTTAAAAGTGGTTGATATATGCTAATTGACTTATATCAATCATGGTCGGAGATTTAAAAGTGGTTGATATAGGTTGATTCACCAAAGAAGTCATTCAATCAAAGACATGGTTTTCAAATACAAATAATTAGGATAACACACAAATTGTAATTGGGTTCCAAACAACAATTACGTCTATTCAAATGTAAAATATTTACAAAATGTAATATAAATTTATGAAGGATTACATGAATTTGGATTGAAAAAGTATATTTCTTTAAGTTCATAAAGTTAATAACTCAAATAAAGTGAAGATTACATGAATTTGGATTGAAAAAGTTAGTAACTCAAATATTTATTAAATTTCAAATATTTTCTAAATTTTCATACCATTTTAATTTATAAATTTATAAATATATGTATATCATTTTTTTAATTTAATTTTTAATTTTTTCAGCGGTGGAAGGTGCGGGAGGGATCCTCATGGATCCTGAAGGAAAGATTGAACAAACCTATGCTTGGGGAATTGAGTGCAAGACTAATAATGAGGCGGAGTGGACAACCCTTCTGCAAGGATTGAGGATTCTCGTTGACTCAAATCTAGACAAGGTAGCAATTTTTTGCAGCTCTAGACATGTCATATATAAAATGATTAATGGATGTACACTAATGGCTCGATAAAATGTCATCGTTTGTATGACAAAGCTGTCGCTCTGCTCTCTCCTTGTTATGAATTTTATCATATTCTTCGAACAAACAATGTCACAGCCGATGAAATGGCAAATGTGGGGGCTTCTCTCCCACAAGGGCACTTGAAGCTCAATGGGGTTAATTCCCTCCCTTTACCCATACCCTAATGGATTTTTTGCATGGAAGGGCAACTAACCAATGCTCAAAAGAAACACTCTCCAAGGTTTTGAGGCTAGGGATTTTATATATAATGGATCCCAACATGGATCATGGCACTAGTGACCCATTAAATATGGCAATGATTACAATCCAAAGGACGATACACAAGACCCCAGCGCACTATTGGCTCGCTCCACCGTCTCTCCTGCCCTCGACGCGTGTCCTCCCACACTCCTTGATTCTCAATGTTATTAACTCCAGTCGTGTCCAAACTAATGGTCTTTGCAGCTCCCATGCTCCAGGTCCTGTCTTATTTTGTGCTATGGCTTCTTTCAGACTCCATTCTTACGCTGCAGCTCCTAGAAACAATGGTATGAACCTCGCTCGCTCTGTTTTCTCGCTGGAGAGGAAACTGTTGAATGTGATTTCAGGAGTTGGTGAGGGTTATCTCACAGAGATACCGTGGGAGTCTCTTACTTTCTGGAGGGCGTTCATGAAAGAACAAGATAGAAACATCATCAATAATTTTGGAAAAATATTGTTGCATTAGAACAAGATGTTCTCTATGTATGTACATAATTATATGAAAAAATACTATCATTTAGTTCAACTTTGTACAGAAATATATGTTACATTGTTATGAAAATTAAAAAAAAAAACATTTTTAGAACAATGGATTTTAGAAACTATTCGACAATTTAAAAACACAAATTTAAAATATTTTGAAAGCTTATTTGATTTCCTATATTTTGTCTTTTTACGTTGTCTTAAAATTGGTTATCTAGGTACCTATAATTGCCTCTTGAAATCAAAGATTCCATGTTTTTTTCCAGATTTATGTAGCAACTAAAGTGTCTTTAAAGGAGGTCATGATTGTGTGCCATCCCATAACCATGATGGTAAAGAAAATTATATGTTATAGTTATATTTATTATGATTCGAGAAAAAGAGTAAAACTTAAAATACACATTGAATTTATGAATATTTATTAAATAGTAAACCAACAAAGAAAATAAACTTAATCACCTATAAACCAATAATGAAAAAAGAACCCACCCATTATAACCATGGGAAAATGCACCAACACAATGATGTAAGTATAAGAATTGTAAAATACCCCTTACACCTCAATGCCATTATTTGTGAAAGAAGGGGTAAATATTTTGTTCGCTGTTACCACAACATGAGTCAATCCTGTTAGTGCGATATTTTTACATGGCATTTTAGTGAAAGCTTTACTTGTAACATAATATACCTTCATTTTTTAGTATGTATCATGCCTATATCAGTACAGCAAAAATAAAAGGAAAATCCTTTTCGAAAGACTATTTAATCCTTAAAAGTATGCGAATGGTGATATACCGATTCAAACATAAAGTAAATCAATCCTGAAACATCATGAATCAATTTAGATAAACATTTTGTTCAATACTTATAATTTCTGCTTCCCATAATTAACTTTCTAACATATTATAATCATCGAAAATAAACAAGCTTCTTTTGTATTAAGGACACTCAAACGATAGCATTCCATTGTTTACATCACTACTACATTTCTACCAAAAATCCGACGGCCTTCATGTCAGATTTTCGACACTTCCCTGTCGCATGTACGACACTTTGGTTTTTTTATAAGCGTCGGAAACTTGCCGTCGGTTATCCGACACCTAAGTAACCGTCGGTTAAGAGACACCTAAGTAACCGTCGGTTGAATGTACATCATCGGTTATCCAACACTTATTAAGCGACGGTGACGAAAATTTTTAACAACATTTACACCTACAGGCGTCGCTTAACCGACACCTCCCGGGCAAAGGCGTCACTTAACCGACAGATCCAGGCGTCGCTTAAGCGATGGTAGTGTATTTTTAAAATACACAGGCATCGCTTAACCGACACCTATAGGTGTCGGTTAAGTGACGCCTGTGTATTTAAAAAAAAAAAAAAATTGAAAATATTGTGAAAATATTGTGAATCTCAACTTACCCAGTTTCAAGCTTACATATGGATCGATGCGGTATCTTTCACTAGTGGCACCGCTATGGAAGCATTTGAATGGTGAATACTCAATGCAACAAGTGAGGCAATGGACCCAAATCAAGCTTTGTGCAGTCATAGTCTCTCACACAGGTTATTGCAGTAAAGAAAGGAAGAGCAGAGATACAATCCCACACAAAACAGAACACAAGATACAATACATAATGCTCAATAGGGAATACTCAACTTGTTTCAACTATTTATAAGCTGCATCAGAGGGGAAAAATGAGGAATAATAAATATGCCCTGTTGCTAGAAATCTGTCAACAATTTTAACCTTCTTGACAAGCTGAAGATTGAGATAACTTTAGTCTTACAGTGTTTATTCAAACTTGGCCATGATCCGCTGTTACTGATCAACAAGAGAGTATTGGTTAATTAAAGAAATACCCAATTACCAAATGTTCTCAACAGGTTTCATAATCCTCCATTCATGATTCTAACCATTAGGGGGCTTATCCTTGCCAATAAGGACCTTTGCTTTCTTCTCATTCACCATCCCCCCAACAACTTCTGCGAATGTGTCCAAGCAAAGCATAGTGCCCATCATAGATTGCTGAGTCAATTCAGGGATTAAAGCTGAGTCATCCATAAAATGGAATTTGAAAAGTTGTTGACCTACTAGGTAGAAAAAGTCCTTTAATTTTCCCTTGCACTTTAGCAATGTCCTACAAATATCCCAGGGAATTTGTTCTAATCACAAATGGATAAAGAGCAAGAAGATGGCCTTGCTGAATAGATTGCTGTAAAGGAATAGGGATAGAAAGTACACCATTCACACTAACATTTGTTGAGGCCCGCGAAAAGAGAGTCTTCACTGGATGATGGTAGAAAGAGTCAAACCCCAACAAGTCCATGATATTAAGGATTAATTTCTACTCAATCCTTTCATACGACTTGTCAAAATCAATTTAAAAAAGAATGCATTTTGGCGAGACTTGCGGGTCCACAGAATCCCCTCTGAAACAAATATGAAATTATCAAGAATAAATATGCCCTTAATAAACCTAATTTTCTTCTTTTAGATTAAATTCAATTTAAAAAAAAAGTCTCTTATGGCCAAACTCTAGGGTCCACTCAATCCCCTCCCAAACGAAAATAAAATTTATTAAGAATAAATATGCCCCTAATAAACCTAGTTTTCTTCTTTTAGACTATGTGGTTAACCACTAATCTAATACTCTTGGACAAAGCCATAACTAATTTGTAAAAGAAAATGAGGAGCATGATTGGATGCCATTCTCCCAGCAAATCCCTTTCAACACCTATAGGGACAAGCTTGATAAGCCTTTTGCATTGATCAACTCCTCAATACCACAACTTCTAATATCTTCCCAACACATTTTCGAATATGTAGGGCCAACCACATGCCACATTTGCTTTTAGAACTCCACCGAGTTCTGCAAGGATCTGGACATTTCTCGTTCTTGAGCTCTTTTGTAGATGTCTCAATTGTATCCAATTCTGGTCCCCTATGAAGACAACCTTTTGAGGAATTTGTTTAACAAGCTTCATAGAAGTGTTCCACAGAAGATCAAAACCTACTAAAATGAAGATCCTTTGGAAACATTCTTGAAAAACTTGTTGCATTTGTAGTTCATCTTCTGTAAGGCAGCCGTTAGGTTTCCAAAGAGTGAGAATTCTCTCTGACTTATGTTTGTGTTTCAGGTGCTGGAAATAGAATTTAGGCTATGCATCCCCCATCAATGATCCATTGCATAGGCCCCATAACCCTGGCCCCTCTTGTCTTAGTAGTTATCAAATAATTGGAGCTGCAATTTTATCTCATTAACTACTTGTTGATTCAACTCATTAAAAGGGTCCACTTTCATCCTTTGTTGGTATACTTACCTTCAAGTACTTAGCTTTAGGCTTCCATGGATCTAGCAATCATCCTCTCCCACTGTCCCTGAAACTTGCAGAAGAGAGACATTGAACTTGAAGGGAGATTTAGCCTCATATTGGCAGTCAATATCAATGAACGTACAAGTGGAGTTAGGGAAATGATTTGAGACAAGCCTAGTCAAATTAACATGAATATGGCGCTCACTAGTGGAGGACAACATGGCAGCATGCAAATTTGCAAAAAACTTGTCATCCCATGGCTTACAGCTTGTCTATTTGACCAGGTGTACTACCCTGGTTGTGCATAGTTTTTCTAACCCAACACGATGTCAGAGACACCAAGCATTTTTCGGCCATTCCAAGCCTGCTTTTCAATTAATCAAAGCATTGTTTCCTGCCCACCAACATGGTACCCATCCTACTTGACCATGTTGAAGTGTCCTCAGAATGGATGTTGGTCATGATGTGCCTAACATTGTCTCCTATATCATCTCCAGATGCCTCCCTAACTTTCTTTGGGGGGTAGTGAGCGATTATCCTTATTTTTATATGTATGTTTATATTTAAAATGATCCATTCTCAGGAATTTATTTTACTTGAGATCTGAAGCATGTTCAAATAAAATATCTACCACGATTACAGATATTTTTGTTGGGTAACCATACAATAGATGCATTGCAATGCAAATTTTGAAATTGGCAATTGTGCCCTGTATTAGGCTATATTGTATAGAAGCTGATTTTTGTCATGGTTTTATGAATGCAGTTAAAGAGAACCGAGATCAAATTGAAGCAGTTTGGAGAGATTGAGTCTGTGTTGTTGAAGGAATGTGAACAGGCTGAAAGGCAAAGGCAGATATTAACAGCAGAACGTGTTCGTCTTATGTCAAGTCATTTTGGATCTGGTGGATCATCTACATTGGCTGCAGAACTTGTAGCAGTATCTGCAATGAATAATAGGCCTGTAATTTCGTCTTCTGTTCCATCAGCTCCCCATTATAGTTATGTCCCTTCATCTCATCCAGCTATGCCTTTCATGGCTAGACCAACTATGTTTTCATTTGGACCAGGTGCTGTAGGATCATCTATGCCCTTGTCTACAATGCAGTCTTTTTCAGGTGGAGCCCCTGGATCTGTGATGATGGGGTCCAGTGCTGCAAATTCCAATGTTGCTCACAACATGTTGAGACCTGTCAATGGAACTAACACTAGTACAAATTAAAAAAAATTGTCTGCAAACATCGTTGTATTGTAGATCCATTGTTTGAGGTGTTTGCATGTTTTTCTATAGTTTGTATTCAAGTATGCTCAAGGGGCATTTTTACCAATTTTTGGTTCATTCTTTGTTGATCACTGATATGCATGGCCCATGACAAGATAGTAGCTATGATATGCAATGGAAGTTATGTTAATATTTGCACCCCTGTTTGCCCTGTTCCCTAGGTGAATGGAGATTAATCCTACAGGGCTAATGACCTTGTATTGTAATTTAGAATGTGTTGTGCTTGTGGAAGTGTGGGGCTACATCTTTGTTTCTGGTCAAATGAATCTTTTGCATTTATGTGGCTGTCCTTTAGTATTTATATTACATGTCTTATGGTTATACGATGTTCATAAAGCTTCTATAAAATTGGTACCATAAAACTACAAAAGACGATTTACACCCATCTAGGCAATCTCTCCCAAAACTTATTAACAGGATCCAGTTATGGTCATCATCGAGACCTTCAAGTCTACATATGTGTTTTCAAGTATAGCCAGTTAAGCTATGAAGCGGTAAAGATAAAATGGACAATTATATGCCCAATATGCATACCTGAGGAATTGAGTGTTTTGTCGAGCTTCATTTTTTATAGGCTAGATGGCTAATCGGTCAACTGATACACTCCCCAAAGACAAATACAACAATATTGGAATAAGAGGAGAGAAGAATAGTTAGCATAACAAAAGAAGCAAGAAGACACTACAAAACATAGGAAAGGCTGCCCTTAAGGCTCTACGAGTCATACAGGTCAAGGTTGGTGAAGAGGAAATAAAGAGAAGAAATTTGGGGCGACAAAAAACAATAGTATAATGAATCTAAAATGAATCTAAAATAATCAATAAACATCAAGTTTGTTTAACCTTGGTTTGTACACTTATTATCCGTAAAACAACCTTCAAAGGGGCATTTTGAGGCATATTTTCACACAACGACCCTAAAAGTGGTAAAACACAGTCACCTACAACAAATATGGGCACTTCTTTGGGTGAATTTCATGAGGAGCAACCATGGATCTTAAAAAATATGGACTGTCATGAGCATAATCAGTCACCTATAGCAGTCCTGGGCACACCTACATGGATTATGGGCACTTTTCAACCCCAAAATAGTCTCATACAACTATGAAGAAGCAAAAAGCCAAAAAAATTGAGCATGTAATAGCCTCTAATAATCAATCTTGTGTGTGAACAGCAGTAGGAGAAGTGTGTGAACTTGTTATGAGGCGTGCCTTATCCATCAAACTTGAAGAACACCTAGTAAATCAAGTTCTGAAGGTAGAGGATGGGAGGTTGTCCTTGTCAACATTTTAATAAAATTATACTCTCTCTCTCTCTCTCTCAATGATATGATAGCTAACCTTGAAATCGTTTCTTCATCTGGCATTGACATAAGTGCCCTAATTCCTCCACAACGACTGTGACCAATAACTAATATATGCTCAACCTGTTCATGCAACATTCTACATAATGTAAGAAACCAATTTGGTAAACCTGCCAAATCAACAATTGAGAAGCATCAATTTATGAGACCATGTATAAAAAAAATTATCAAGAAAAACAGAGAAGCAACTGAAATGAAGTATCCTTCAAAAGTCCATTGTTAAGGAACAGAGTCTTGCCTTGAGAGAGAGAACGAAAAATTCCAATGTAGCACTAGTTCCAGAAATGTCATTCTGTAAGGGATTCTACAAAGTCATTGCATGATGACTACAACATATGCTTCAATGTTATTCCTAGGAAAATGTTTAAAATACCTATGAACCTTCAACTCAAGTAACTATACCCTACCAGCTCCTTGTTGATTAAGAACACAGAATGCATTGATGTCATTGAGTTTTGGATGATGTCCATAAAAGTAAGCTAGTGCTATAGTCATTGCCTCCCTGTCAACATTTTCATCATCAATTTGTAACATGACTACTGGAGCACCAGCTTCTTTCCATGGACCTTGAAGCATGTGCCTGCATTACAAGAAACAAATTACTAAATTAGACAATAATATTTTAAAAGTGATCATGGACTAAAGAAGAGATTAACAAATCAAATACAGTTAACTCTGATACCACTTTAATGAACTAAACTGTTTATTAACTGAGCCATCACAAAAATACAGGGCAAGAGTCCATAACTATAATGTCCAAAGAACATAAATAATATTTAATAAGAATGAATGAGATAATGATGATTTAAAAGTATTAAAAAGGAGTCCTTATATGGTGATGCAACCCTAGGTTATAAATGTAATTTGTGTTAATTAAATAGTAGTTATTCTCAACTGCCCAATCCAGAATAAATAAATAATTGTTGTCAAATTTCAATATTCTTATTGCAGATTCTTGGAGTAATCTATCCTATAACAGACAAGTAGAGTGAAGAGTTTTGATTTGTTTCATATATACAGTTCATTGATATGGGTGAATCCGCAGACCTGGGTAACACTTTTTGGCAAGCGCATTTCGGCATAAACAGAAAAACGCACCTCGGTCGAGGGCTTGTTAAGCCCTCGACCGAGGTCTTAATATCTCGACCGAGGTTTTATCAAGCCCTAGACCGAGGTATTTAGGGATTTACAAACCCTCGGTCGAGGTCTTGTTAATACCTCGACCGAGGTATTTAAATACCTCGGTCGAGGGCTTAAAAAAACAGACTTAGCCCTCATTCAAACAAATGAAAAATTTCCTGTGCCTTGTAGAGGTGTAAACCCTGCCATTCCTAGCACATAACTGAGCGGAGTTGATACCCATAAATTCACCAACGAATATTCTATCCATTGAGGTATCATACAGGCATTTTGGCATTCATATGCAATTTATTTTTTAATTACTTCTAAAACTTATACTTAGAAAACTACACTGCAACTTCGAAGCAGCTCAAAGAAAAATCCACAGAGTCAAAAATACACAGCCAAAAAATTCTTAAAAATGCACACATCACATATCGGCGTGTCCTCTTCAAAAGGGTATCTTTGGTTTTTCAATTTTTGAAAAAATAGAAAAAATTCCTTTACGTGGACAAATATGTGTTTAAAACGATGCTGAAATCGAATGTGGTCACTTTCGAAAAATAATAAATAATTGTATAATGCGAAAATAATTAACAAAAAAATATGCACATCACACTGCATTTTATGTAGATCATGCTTATATATTTATTTTTTTTAAATTATTAATGCAAGATTGAATTACTCTACATGGACACGAGCCACTTATTAGCTTCTTCAAATTTTTAAGGTCACACAGTTCATTAAATGCAAAAATTCACACATTAAATGACATCGAAATATTTAAAAAAAAATATCACTATGAAGCCAACATAATATTCTGCAATTTGTTTTTTTACTGCAAGTCAAAATTCACATGGCATATATGCGTTTTGAGGGCTTCTATCTAGCACATGAGTAAAAAATCAGGTTTTCATCGCCAAATTTGGCCAAAAAGTGTTACCCATCTTCATGGAATCACCCATATTAGTTGGCATAACCTTATGCCCAAGAGGTGGCAGGACGAGTAGAGAGACATACTTGTAACATATATACACCTGAAAATGTTTTGAGGTTGGCTGCCAGGTTTTTTCTGAAACACTTCTGATGGACACCTCCAAGTAGCATCTATTCAATCTGAGATATCGTAATGGGTAGACACACCTCACAAGCAATGGAAGCTTCAGCAACTGCTGCAACAAGGGGGTATATGTTCCGCCATAGTTTCCCTGGACTGGCAACAGGCACCACCAACAATAAATAGTCCCCTTGCGAAAGCACACTCCCACAAGAGGTAAACATAACACTTGGTAAATCAAACCATAGTGGGGGAAATAACAACACCACGCTTTCACTATCACGTGTTTGGTATAGGATATTACATGAAGACACTATTGATTCATTACAGAGACTTGGGTAGACTGTCATCTATGGAGAGTGTCTGAAATTGCAAAGGAAACAGTCACCATTTATTGGTGAGTTGTGAGAGCCTTGTAGTGGTTACTTGTTGAGGAAGGGAATAATCTCAGTAGTCTTCTCATTTTTTTTATATACAAGACGTTACAGGATTTCGTGGACTAAGTTGTGGCCACATAGGAAGATACCCTGCTGCCATCATTTCCATAAATCATGGGTACCATCCTCTCAGCGTTTTGACTGTCATACTGTGTTAATTTATTGGGATGAAGTTTCTTTCCAGCTGGGCATGATCATTGGGTATGAAGACTGTATATTGAGGAGAAATTGTGGTCCTGTGAACCAAAAAGAAGTTCTGCCCTACAAACTCAGTCACTTAAGTGTTCAGCACAGCCATTAATTTGCTATGTTCAGGAAATGACTAGGTTTGAGGGTTAATTAAAAGTCTGATTATGTTTTGTTACTGCTGATAAATATCACTGTATTCTCACTTTACAATGATGGCCATTTTTGGTAATGAATCCTTGCTAAAGAATTAATTTGCTACTACTGTTATTTCATGAATGTTGAATGGACTGTTCATATAATGCGTATGTGCATCACTCCATAGTGAGAATATGAAATATTAAATGCATTAATAAGCAGCAAGGCAGTTGATCAAAGATTAAACCATACCACACCTCCAGTGGAGGGACACTTCAGTAGTCCATATTGATAATAAAAGAGGGTTCTATGAGGATACACAAATAAGAGAAAACATAACAGAGTACTGTACAGGAACCTGAAGCCAACATATACCTAGTTCATCACCGAAAATCTTAATGAAGTTAAGGAGTCATTCAGGAAAAATCTCAGCCAGTTTGACTTAGAAAAGCATATTTGGAAGACTTTTATTGAGTGGAAATCCTTTCAAGCAAATAAATGAAAGCTTTCTGTTTGAAACAAAACATAGGCAGCTTGATGACTCATCAAAATTTTCTGCTTTAATGATATCCTGGAGTGCATTTGCCACTCAGTCATCAATTCAGATCAATAAAAAAGAAACATATTTTGGATCACAAGACCCTTAGACCTATTTTTGATCTATCTGTGTTTGAAAGTCTCATCTCATGTCTCCTGTCTCCAATATCTTGAAAGTATATTTCTATTGCCCATTCTAGATATGGTAGTGAGGCTGCAATATTGTGAAGGATAGCAGCCTTGAGAAAGTCTCATCTCATGTCTCTTGTCTCCAATATCTCGAAAGTATATTTCTATTGCCCATTCTAGATATGGCAGTGAGGCTACAATATTGTGAAGGATAGCCATGACTGTGTCCCGAATAGGTTACTTGAAACTTTTTTTGCAAAGTAGGATCTAGATTAGGTTATCTGTTTACACCCCCAGTAAACATCTTGCAGCCTCTGGTCCATTTTCCAAATGCATACCTGGTTTTCATTTGTTACTTTTGCATCCTAGAGTCACTAGATTAACTTTTACTTGTTTAGTCATTGACTGTTGTCTCGCAAGGAAGAACAACACACTCTTGATTAGTAAAAGTCTACAACGTAATCAATAAGAAATATCTCAGCTAAAAGACCATACTGCAGCAGTGAGCCAACCAAATCAACATCCAACCTCTAATATAATATATGCAGTGAAACTTCCAAAGGGAGCTAAGAAGTTACATTATTTTAGGATGTCTTCAAAGTAACCATTGCCTTTACATACACAATTTAGAGGAAACAAATCATCCAATAATCTTTTCTTCTTTTATTATTTGCACTAATCTGATTCTTGGTGATATATGGGATTAATGAAAGTGCAATAACATACTCAAACAAGAGAAAATGAGTATTGTTTGAGAAAATATAATCCAATCTTCTTGTTTAATTGGTACTGACAAAATCAGCTAAGTGATGCAAGTAATTGTCCTAGGCCAAAAAGCAGGGCTAATGATAACAACATGATTTAGATGTAAAAGAAAGAAAGAATGAGTTTCCCTTTAGAAATCATACATCATGATATATGATTGTGTGAATTTAACAATGTCCTGAAGAGTAGGTTCCATTTATGTTGATTCAAACAATTCACTTACCCTTCAGCAAAGAATAATCTTCTTGACAAGCTTTAAAAGCCAAAAAGACAATCAGGAGATCATTCCAAGCTTCTCAAGGACTTTAAAAAAATTTCCACAGTTTCTTCAGAGATGAAAGCAGGTAGCAATTCAACCTCAATGCCCTGGATATTCAGAGAGTCCAACAATGAATTCATTCAAATACAGAGCTACATAAACTTGCACAGACAATATTAATACTTTCAAAATATCACTGAGGTCACTTTGCATTTTAGAATACAGTGGCAACTCACAAACTAGAAAAGTAAAAGATGAAATGAACTTGTTTTCTCTGTCTCCCTCTATTTGTACTAACAATGATGCAGGGATATGAATGATTATTAATTAATAGAATAGATGTCTCTGCATAATCGATGTTGGCAGCAAATAGCACTACAAAATTGGAGGGAAGAATATTGAGGTTATGGATGGCAAAAACATGCTACATGGTGTGGACTAGATAACATAAAATTGTTCGATCATCAATTCAATAACAAGGTAAAGAATATGGCTACAGTATGAATTTTAAACGAAAGTCATGCCATCATCTAATATGACAGCTGCATCCAAATAAAAATATAGAGGAAACAATACCTTATATCTTCTTGACAGAGATGTAGCTTCAATGAGGTTCGGAAGGGTAATAAATAATGTGCAGCAACTTTCACCCTCTCTACAGGGTAATTGATCCACTAGCTTCCCAACAATATCTATTATCATAGAGGCTCTCCACAAAAGCAGTCCCAATAGATGTTCCCAGGAATATCATGAGACCCACTTGGGTCCTCCCTTTGATTAAATACATGGATCTAAACAATGCTGCCAAGCCCCAGCAATCTTTGAAGATGGAGATCACATTGGCCAAATTGCAGATAATCAAAGTTTGTGCAAACAGCACAGAAAAAATTACGCCTAAGCCAAACACAGCATAGATAGCACAGCTTGAACAAAACCCCGTCTAAACCACCACATTCACCAGAATCACAAGCAGAAGGAGAAAAGCAGCAATGCATCCAACAATGGCGATACATACCCAGAAATAAGTTAGTATGACACGTTTCTAGATCCTGCGAATCATGGTAAGAAGCTTTGCAATTGTAAGTTTCTTGCCTGCATACGATCCAGCCACGAAATGCACTATTGCATCTTTTGCAAATAACCAAAGGGTAACCAAGAAAGGGAAGCAGAAAGTCAATGAAAGAACACTCTCAGATAATTTTCGGCACACGAGTTTAGTAAGATGGATCTTAGGCAGCCCAAATGCCTCTGCCACTAATCTAAACCTAAAAGGCAGTTTTTCAACCGCTGATTGCTCTACAAAGGCATTTGAGAGAAGGATTGTAGATACAGGGCAGATGAATAGCACTGCAATTACCAAGAATCCTGTGGAATTGAAGTGAAGGATTCTGATGGTTTCCCTCAAGATCTCCAATGCAATCAGAGAGTTGAAGCGCTGCTCCATGTTTGAGCTCTTAGAGAGTCTGTTGGAAAATAGAAGATGGCTCTCTGTTCCATTATCTCCAATGCTATTTTGTATCCCTGATTCTTCTTCGAATGAAGAACTTGGGAGATGTAAAGCATCGAGTTCAATGGTCTCATCACAGCGAGCCATTGCTAGATAATTCTTCAAGCCGTTTCTGCAGTACACACTGGTGGGTTTTCATTTTTAGGCATTGAAATATAAACCCAGTTGAGATCTTCAGCAGATCTGGATTGGGGGTGCTATTATGAATACTTACGGATGGCCTGCTGTGTACAGCTATATATTTGCAATTGTGGGCAAAACGGAAATTTTATTTTTCATAGGAATCCAAATGAATTGGGACTTGAAACGTCTGTACCTTGATTTGGAGATCATCCACAGCAGTGTGTCTTTGAAGCCCTTGAAGGTCTGCCTATTTGAGACTATCAATGCCCATTATATCAAGTTCAGACAAGCTGGGCACGTTTGATTGAGGATGCTCATGGACTTGTCGGCATTTGATGGAGGTTCTTGCTGCGTGGGAAATGGACAAAACGTGTTAAGGCTATCCAATGACCTTCGGATTTACTAGTTGTGAAAGCAGTCTTTCATAGAGGTCTGTTAAAGCTTGTGTTCACATTCATTGTGTTGGATATTGATTATTCTAATCCATATTAGGTATGCTATAAAAATAAATTCTAATCATAGAGTTGAAAATGGGAGTTCTGATACAAGAATAGTAAACTGATAAAGCTTGACACATGGATCCAGCTATCAATGGTGATGTCAAAAAGCACTGAAAATTCAATAAAATTCCAAATAGGTTTGTGGGTCTGAAGCTCCTACCTGCTTTTAACGTTTGGCCTCAGACTTCTGCTGGTCCTCCGCTTCTTCCTCCTTCGTTTCTTGGGTGCTTGGAAACGGTGAGATTGACCCCATAGACATTTGAAAATAGTAAATGAGAAAAGGGGTTTGAATGATAAGAGGCGACATTCAATACGACCAATGTATGCCACCACGATAGCACAAATCACATCAAAGGGATTTGTATTCCTTTTTCCACAAAGGATAAAGTAGTGAAGGGCCCTCCCTTTGAATTGGGCAGTTTTTATATAATGGGTAACTTTGCATCTTCTCCCTCTGCAGGTTTTCAACATTTTCTAAGAAACATTGGCTAGTATATCTATGGAATTTGTCTAGTCTAACTCTGTGTGCCCAACATTTGACACATTAATTGTGGTGTGTTTGCTTCACTAGTCTATTGTTAGTTTGTTAAACCTTGATGTTTAATTTAAAGAATCTCATAGTAAGAACCAAATGTAGTAGATTGTCCTTGAGGGCCTACATTTTTATTTACATACGCAAGAATCTCATCATCCATGTAGTCAACGTTCAACGATAAAGGAACATAATATAAACTAAGAGGATTAGAGTCTTGATTTACATGAACACCAAGAATTTAATTTCTTTCAAAGATAGTGTTCAATTGTGAAAAAAATGTTGGGTTTGGAAATTTAAAACTATACCCTCATGCTTAAACAATAGGAGTTTGTGCCAACTTTTTTCAAATGGTTCCTAACATGCTCATAGCCTTGGGGGATCGACTTGGGTCAAAGTGGTACTTATGGATCAGAGAACCATTTAACCATCAAGTTTGACATTTTATGAGGCGTGTTGATCTTGATAAGATGCTAAAAATCAACAAGGGGTATCCACCATGAAAAGTTTGATTTATCTCCCTATATATCCTTATACCTTCATGTAATCCATTGTTAATGTTGCAAGCCATTATCATTTATGTCGAAACCCTAGTATGAATTCCCATCCCTCTGAGAGGAATTTGTTTGATAGAACCTATTAATGATTTATAACTACTTAGAAGTAATCTCTTCATCCCATCATGAGAGGAATTTAATTCCCTAATAGAAAACCATTTGTGTGTGATCCCTATAGACCCAAATAGTTAAGGAAATACCATTAAGGTTTATAGTGAATTCTTACCATTTCCCTATGTCTCAATCCCTCTACATATTCTTTATTTTTCATATTTTTCATTTTAAATTACACTACGGGGTTAGTACCACCCATTACCCTTTCGTAGAGACGTCCTTCACAGTCCTTACACATTTCCTAATCAATTGGAAAAACAAGAATGTGACAACATTTCCTTTGTTCAAGTTTAGATTTGAACGAAGAGAATAATTCACACACCTGCATATTTTTTACTAAATTTTGCTTTAAATAAAAGGAAGCATTACAACATAGGAATTACATGTATGTTTACTAGTACATTTGAATAATTATTATTTCATGTAAAATAAATTTTCATAAATGGTTAATTCTATATTCAATAAAAAATCACTTAATCATATCTTTGTATGTTTACTCAACCATTTAAGCATATATTAGTGCGACGCTTAAGCGACGGTTATCACCTTCTTCTTCCATGTTAAATAATTGACCAATTAAGTGTATTTATTTAAATTATTAACCAATTTGACGTGCCGTCGCTTAAGCGACACTTAATGAGGACATCCGTCTCTTAAGCGACGCCTATTGAACCTATCCGTAGCTTAAGCGGCACTTATTGAGCCTAGTCGTCGCTTAAGCGACACTTGTGACCACAATTTCAAAAACAAAATTTATCTTTGTGATTTTTGGTACAGTTAAAAGAAAAAATCCATGCGCCGTCAGATGTTTCCGTTGGATTTTGGATCGAAATGTAGTAGTGCACCATCATTATCATAAGAATGAAGTATATATAAAAAAAACATAGAGAACAAAAATAACAAACACATGAAGCACATAAGAGTGGGACCAATGTACGTGGTTCACCCAATCCATGGGTTACCTCCACCAAACTTAGGCATCATGTAATATTTATCCCAAGAACAGGTTACAACTGCAACATCTATGTTGCCGTAGATTTGTTTAGCTAAGATCTTGTAGACTCCCTCAGAGAGTATGGCTCAGCTACAACTGCTATCCATCTGTAACATAAATTTTACATTATTTAACAAAGTCCTCTGGTATCCTTACCGGACTACTAACAAAATAAGCATCCATACCTCCTTTACTCACAACGCTGGAAAAAAAATAATCATAACCGAAAGGGAGATCAATTCATCATTATAAAAGATGAAGCATCGAATGCTCAATATGCTATACAAGATGTTGTGCAAACTAAGCTCCATATATATGTATCAGCGTACACAACCATACCTTTTGATGAATTCGCATTCAAAGGTTCAAGTCTATCGAATATTTTAATCCAAATTATAGCCCCATTATATGTATATGAGTAGGAATGTGCAAGACACAATTTCAATACTGAAATTACAAATTTAATATTTGGATTTGCAATGCAAACTAATCTTCTTAAAGAAATAAAGACGAAAAGTAAATGAACCTACTTACCAGAATAGGGTGAAAGAATAGCAATCCAGTCACTTCCAAGGGGCTTGTGGACTCCACTGATTGTTATATTCAGTTCGTGGATGTCCTTTAATGGACGAGGAGGATCCACACATAACTTCAAATATGGATTGTAATTTGGACCGCTCAAAATCTTCCTTCTTGGAATTGACCCAAATGAGTTCTTATTCATCTGTGTATGCATTGTATTCCTTTCATTCCCACTACTCCCCGTGAAGATTATCGCCTTCTTTAGAATGAATTAAAATAGGCGGTGGAGGAGCTTTGGTAATATTTAGATTAATTGAAAGTGCCAGAAAGGTGTAATATCCCTCTCATATGCCCTGGAATATTTTTTAATTTTTGCATATTATTGTACTTGTCTCGGTGAGGAGCTCAAGGCCAAGGCCCCACCAAGACAACACCTTGTGGCTTTTAAAAGTTAACTATCTAAGTGAAAATACCTAGATGATAAAAATGCAATGACATAACTAACAAAGGGATAATTAATGGATAAACAACTTAACCCAACACAAGACGCCCTAGCAGAATACTCAATCCTAGTAACCTTGACAAGAGGGTTGGGGTCGGGTTAAAGAAAGAACCAAGGAGAAAACAATTCAAAGAATTGGAGACATATATATATGTGTAGAGTAAACAAAGGCTTGATATATGCAAAACGAGAGAGAATATATATATATAGGAAATGAATTTAATAGTAAGTATGGAAGGGAACACCTTATAGTAAAGATATATATAACCAAGGTAATGGCTTACACACACACACACACACACACACATATATATATGGATTTATTTCATATGGATAACTGTTATAAGAATGAATACCCACATTAGATGGAGTATGATTCTATCCTCTGTATCAGCCATGAGTTTAGGAACCCTTACAGGATTTCTAGTCACCGATTTAAGTTTCCTTTGATTATGGAAAAAAGGAAATAATAGTGGAAACGATTTTTGAGTTATGA
Organism: Pseudotsuga menziesii; assembly: GCA_001517045.1. Lineage (NCBI taxonomy): Eukaryota > Viridiplantae > Streptophyta > Pinopsida > Pinales > Pinaceae > Pseudotsuga > Pseudotsuga menziesii. The sequence goes on along the minus strand of LPNX010502857.1, from coordinate 6,547 downwards.
AAACCCTTAATTACCACCCATGTTTTGTGTTGAGGAACGTTGAACCAGCAGGTTTTAATTGTCCTGAGCAAGCCAGCGCCTTTTGAGGAGGCATTTTAGGGCATGCGTAGGCACTGATAGAGGAGGAGAATGCAGGCCACTACCGACAACCCCTTCGATCTATAAAGAGATGATCAAGACCGTGTCGGAGGGGGGACAACACTCTTCAGAAAAACTTCAGGCGTGCCGAGGTATGTGTGTGAAGAGAGAGATATTCCTTATAAGGAAGATCCTCTGTGTTTTCCTTAAACAATGAGCCATGTATTATTCCAGAGGGGAGCGCTACATCTAGAAGAGGAAGGAGCCCTCGCCTAACCTCTGCGTTTTCAATAGATGATCACTGTGTCGCTTGGGAAGGTTCCCTGCCATGCGTTTTGGGAAGGATCCAGCGATGTTGGTTTGTGCCGGAGGCTTTGAGCCCGAGATAGAATGGCACACCCAGCGTGGTCTAGGTTTCCTTTCTGTCTACAAGATGATGGAAGAAGAAGGATGTGTCCTCATCTGAAAATGGTATGCTTCATCCTTTTGGGAGCTAGCCTTGATATGCATTTTTTTTTTCTGTTGGGAATAGGGTGTTCGTTTAAAGAAAGGAATAATCCCATCCTCGATCTTACTAGGATTGCTATGTGTGTTCGGGTCGTGGGAACGATCCACGTTATGTTTCTTGTCCACGATTTGACGGGAGAATAGGGTCAGCATTTTAAATCTATTGCTGAAGTATGAAATTATATATATATATATATATATATATATATATATATATATATACGTATCGACAATGTTCACTAAGGAGCTTATAGAATTCTGATTCTATAAGCTTTGAGTCCACAGATCTGAATCTATCCTAGATAGCACTCCATTTGATTGGAAGTAGGGCATCCTTTTCGTGCTGAATTGATATGATTTCATGATTATAGTAAATGGAAATTTATTTAAGTGTGATAAAAGGAGATTGAGATCTTTTCTTGAAAACTAATTCTTAATGTCTAAGGGAAAATTATGGGATGACTTTAGGTACTAATTAAAATGGTTGTAGTAAATTCAATAGTTCACCATGTGCTCAAAGGGGGCTGTTAATGATTTCTTCTACAAGTTGGCTATAAGAGTCCTAAAAGAGGGTTGTCGAGTTACATGGGTCTCTTTGCGAAGAGCCGTGAGGTAAGATAAAACCGGCCATGAATGAGCCGTGATTTTTGTAAGCACTCTATTTTGATAAAGAAATAAAAAGAACAAATATGTTGGTGTATGTAGCCTTGTGGACGAGGTGAACCACATGAAGATGGTTGTCTCATTTGTGTTATTTTGTTGTACTGGTTTATTTCTTTGTTTACATGATGGTTATGAATGCAGTATAAATGTTTTAATTGGTGAAAGGAGTACTAAAATTTTGTTTTGCAGATTCTTGAATGCTTTAAAGCTTTAAGGTATCAGGGGTAGTTTACATATGGTATCAGAGCCAGCTACAACACTGGACCCTTAACAATGGGATAACATGATAGTTTTGCAGGATTACATTTGGAAGAAATTGCGGCATATTAGTACCTTTTCCTATGAGCAGTGTAGTATTTTTGGCTTATTATGAACAAAGACAATTTAGATGTTGTTTTGTGTGTATTTAGTCTGAAGATTCTGCTATTGCTTGATTTGAATGTGAGATGTATCTTTGAGTTAGGTAGTTTGAGAAACAACTGGATTGCATTCATGTATATATACATATATTGTAGTTGTGCATACTTTGCAGTATGTCCACAACTAAGTTACCTGCCCCACTGCTTCCAGTTCCCCATAACTGCAGAATAGTTCAATAGGATCTCTACATGCAAAATACACTGCCTCTGTGTGTGTCTTCATTGATGTCTAATCTTTGATAGCCAATAGTAGGCGACGATGTCTTGCACTTTTGGGATTGTGGTATGACCCACCAGCTCCAAATTAAGTTTTTATTATGTTTTCGAGTTAATATCACTCATTGACTCCTCATAATGCTTCTATTACTATCTATAATGAGAGTCATTGTATCCATCAATTCCTTGTTTGATCATATATTGTTAGATATGTTGAAAAACTTTCCATTGATATCTATTTGTTTCTTAAAATCTCGTGTAAGCACAAAAATAATTTGAATACAGACATGGAGACGTGTGATAGCGCTTTGGTGGTATATGAATAAGTACATGGATGAACATGTTATGCGACTTAAAATCTGGCCTCTGGTATACTGTAATGTCGCTGGGATTTTATTGCATTTTTTTATAGTTTTAACAGGAAAGGGAAGGAAGCAGCAACAACAATGACATGGCAATGTGGGAGTCATTTTTGATTCGGAAAGCAAGCATGCCAATTTTTTTTTTTTTTTACTATCGAAATTACAGTTTTTGGGCCTTCTTCCAACCCAAGCAGCACCAGTTTGCCAATTTCACCAACAAAAAGGACCGTTTTTTATTCTCATTCTCCATTGGTATTGGTATTGGTATTGACATGAGTGGAGATAAAGGTGTGAGGAAGATTTGAAAAGAGGGGCGATTGCAGGAGGTTTTACATTTGATGGACAAACATAGCATACGCTCAAACTCTTCTTCTGGTTGTTCATGTACCCTGCAAAGCATGCCTTGGTAACGTAGCAGATGCTAAACTAGTGCATGCCCACATCATTCTGACCGGATTTAAACCCACAATTTATTTACAAACGAAACTCATTACAGTCTACGCAAAATGCCAGAGTATTACCAATGCTTGTCTAGTAGTGGATGAAATTCCCAAACGCGATGTGGTCTCCTGGACTGCCATGATTACGGCTTACTCCAAACAAGGACAGTACCACCAGATATTGGTACTAGCATGCACCAGCAAGGTGTTATTTTCCTTGAGTCCTCCTTGGCAATTAATAGTTTTGAAGTTGCTTGTAGCCTTCTGGATCTGCCTCAGCAAGTTTGCAAAGAAAACAGTGGTTCAAACATTTGTAGCTCCATTTATCAAGGCCAATTGATTTATGTTGTTTACTGTTTTGGAGCTTATCTATGATAGACCTGTAGTCGTGCATCTGTCATTATGACTTATCATTATTGCATGTGAATAATGTTGTCTCAGTAGTCTGAATTTGGATCCATGTCATGTTGATAGCATTAAACCATATCCCAGACTCTACAGTCTTGGAACATGATTGCCTTTGGCAAAGAATCACTGCCATTTGTGCATCTTTGTTTTATAGCCTGCCTTCTGAAGCATAATTAGCTTTCGATGTCTTGTATTACATTTGTTTTCCCATCCTGTAGGATAATCAAAATGTTAGTATATGTAGTATGTACTATAACTATTCTCTATGTCCAGTGATTGCTAATCTTTGACAGCTATAATAAGCGAAGGCATTTTACATCTAGTGGGTAAATGGTAGGTTTTCATTACAAAAAAGGCATATAAAGCTTGTGATTTTAAATCAAACAAATGTATAGACATATATATGTATTTCATGATAGATCCGTTGTATTCTCGAGATGTTTCTGATGAATATAAGTAAAAACTGTTCAATCAAATTACAAATAACCAGGGAGGAACTTGTTACATAGTACCATGTTATTAGCTTGATGTTATACATCATTAAATGTAGTCCAATATTTAGTATCTGATAATTCCTATTTTTAATATAAGCAGCCTCTTGAAGAACTATAGAAGCAATCCAATCAGCTAGTATTTGGAGATATTTTCATTAGTGTGCCCTTGATAGGTTATGTTCCGTGTGTTACTTGTTATTCTGCATCCAACTTGGACAACATGCAGGATAATCATGCGATGGTGTTATTCGTTCATTTCTACATCTACAGCTAAAAGCTAAAAATAGGCGCAGGTGTCTTGTGCTTTTTGGAAAGGTGGTATGCTCTTGAAGATGCCTCATCCGCATTACAATAGAAACAGTGCATGATTTCATATCATAGTTCTTATAGATCTGAGGTATGCTAAATCCTCTGTGCCGGTTGATTTTTGGTAAATCCCTTATCTGTGGTTTTGATCTTAGTTTCGATCTGTAGAAAAGGTATTCATTTTTTATTTCTATGTGTTGCGGATCTGAAGACTAACTAGTATCGATTTTGTTCCCAGCTGATGTTTTACATTCATGCATGATCCAACTTGCCACTAGTTTAAGTTCGAGCCCATGTTATGTTTTGTAGAATTTAAGTGATGCTGGTAGTGGATCTAAATATTGATTGTTGGAGGTTAAATATGTACAAATCCGAACACTGATAATATTGGTTGTGTAGCCTAGTTTGAATATAACGTTTTAGGAGAAAATCAAATCTGTAAATTATAGTGCTTTGGGGATCTATAATATGTGGCTGCGCATTTTTAACTCCATGTTCCAATTGTAGCAATGCCTGCGATTCTTATGTTACAAGTGGGTGTGAATGTATGCATAAATAGTTCTCTAGGCGGTTTGGTGTTATGAATCAACAACGGTTGTGTTTTTTTTTTTTTTTACCATGAATAAATGCTTGAGTGTGAATTCGCCTTCAATCTAGTATTCATATTTACACCTTGGGATTTTGTATTTCTTTCTCTTAATTCGCAAATCTAGAAGAAATCCTAGGGGTGCATTTTATTTCTTTTTAGGAGCTAACCCTTGTCTGGGCTGACCAATGCACAAACTGCATATAAAGCACTTACCATGTATAGTCCTGCATATGCATTTCCTGTGATGAAGTCGTAAGCACCTTCTGAAAGGGAAGGGTTTGAATACAAAGATCCAGTGTTGCAATGTACCAGGTAGAGATTTTATATAAGCATTTTTACAAAGCTTAAGTGCATGGATGGAAAAATATCAGTTAAATATTCCATCATACATTCGGTCGGTAAAATGATGCTACTAAATATTTTGGGAATTATTGATAAGTTAGTAGGAACTTGTACCTTATATTGAAGTTTGATGAAGGGCTCGATGGTGTCGATATTATGGTATTAGCATGCAAGTTAATGGTAATAACTAATGTTAGAAGGAAGGGGTTATATGTTGATTTAAAGTTGTAGCAGTGCTGGTATACAAATATCTATTCATTCAAGAATCAATACTATATGTTTAAACATTGCAAGGAGTATTATTTGAATAATTAAGCCTCTTTTGTGCAAATTGATTTTTTTGATTTGAGTGGTTTTCGCTCCCTAATTTGCTCATAATTGAAGGTGGTTTGAACATCTGAGCGCGCCAACCATTATGATGGCACGGTAGGAAATGTCCAATAGCATTTCCAGACACCAACTTCATAGGGACAGCTCTGCTGATTGAATTTTCTTACAACTGGCAATTTACTTTGTTTAGAATTGCTAACAGGTTTGGATGTTAGTCTTATGGCATTGACAAGCACTTTAAAAGTTTATATGTGGTATATATAAAATTGCAACAGTGAGTGAATTTTTCTGTTGTAATAAATTGAAGTTAATGAGGGGTTGCATTTCTCAGGTTTTATGTGTTTTCTTGCAAATGGTGTTGGTATAAGAAACTGAAAAGATTTTGTGGCTTCTTGTAAATGCCTTCTTGTCATTTTTGGTAATAAAAGGATCTTATCGGATGAATGAAAAATGATGTAAGGCATGAATTATGCAAAAATTTTGATGTTCCTTGAATTATTAGAATGATAAACTAACACCCATAGAGTGCTTGCAGGCATGGGAAATTATGGCCATGAGAAAAGGCTAAAGCTCTTGGACTATGATGAGTTAAATCTCATGTGTATTAAGTTGTCACCACGAGGGAGTGGTGATGGAGGTAGTGGTTAAAATCTACCTTGTTTTCCCTCGGGCCAGTGAGGGACCATTATGCATTCTGGGGACGCCTAGATGTAAGACATGTGGTTAAGACTCTTTCCGCACACATTAGAGGACTGTCACATGAGTTGGGGGACTCTGTGAAGAGAATAACCTCTAGGCGCTGTGGAGGTGTGTGAGAACGGAGTGCCTCAGCTTGGTGAAGCACCCTTAAGAGCACAAAAAGGAGATATGCCTAAGAGGGGTTAAGGGTATCGTCCTTGTGTTGGGTGGCTTGAATTGGCACTTGGTGTACTGGGATGAAGGAACATCTAGAGAAAAGAATAATGACAAAGCACCCTGAATAGCACAGAGGAGATACACAAAGGGTTGGTATCGCCCTTGTGTTGGGTGGCTTGAATTGGTACTTGGAGTACTGCTCGCACTTGATGTGCTAGGATGGAGGACATCCAAAGAAAGGGAAAATGTAGAAAAAGGTATGTGCATTGCAGGTAAAATTGTACCGATGAGGTAATATGTTGACATTATTGATATAATGGGATTTCAATGCTTGTAGTCATGTTTTTATTGATGTATCAATTGCATTATGGAAAATAATTGGGTAATATGGCACCAAAGAACACTAGAAAATTGCAGATTGCAAAAGAATCCATGAATTTTGTTTAAGTTGAATTGTGATTTGGACATGAATTACTGAAAGGACTAAGTTGTAGTTATGATGCTGCAAAAGACTTGCTAATTACATTCATGATGAATT
>LPNX010502840.1:94182-120223 GCA_001517045.1 Pseudotsuga menziesii | reverse complement strand
GTCGCTTAAGCGACACTTATCCCCACCATTTCAAAAAAAAATTTAATCTTTCTGATTTTTGGCACGGTTAAAAGAAAAAATCCACGCGCCGTCGGAAAAAACTGTCGGATTTTGGATCAAAATGTACTAGTGTTTCATCTTCTTACTTGCAATTTTTTTCCTTCTCCTCTAGTTTATTTGTCAGGGTTTGTTGTGTCTTTTCAATTTTTTCTTTCAATCCAATGTTAAGACATAAATGTTGGGAAAATTTCCCCTTATTGGGCACATTTCCCCCTATAGTGTGGCATAGTTTACCTCCTATATGGCAGTGTATTACATATTATTGATGTAGGCTTGGGTCTATTAGTTGTTATTGTACACATATGTATCCTATATATAGTAAGGGGATATTCTCATATTAGTAAGCATTGCATATTGTCTTGTCTTGGGTACATAATTACATTGTGTAAGGAGGTTCCTCCCTCAAAGAGGATTGTTATTTATCTGTGTTCTTCATTATTCAAGCATGGATTACTCTCTTTTATCATGTTTCTACTATTTGTCTGTTATTTATGGGACTTGGTTGCATAACATCCAAAACTAATCTTTTAGTCCCTTCTTTTGAAATATAATACTCATCTTGATACTTTGCAATTGCTCCATTAATGATTAGTTTTCTCTTTCATCTTTCCTTAGTTCACATAGAGAACTAATAATTTCTTCCTCTAGATATACTTATTCTTCGGTTTCAAAGTCTTCTTTATCTTTGGAGACTTTGCTTTTTCTCTCAATGGCTTCATCATTTATTTTGGGTTGTACCTCATTTTATTGAGAGAGTTTCTTTTGAATAAAGATAGTATATATTCTCCCATAGCTATGAAGTTTAATTCCATTGTCCCATTTTGTTCTTCTCACAATATGTTAGGCCATTCAAAATTGCATTCATTTTCTTTGGATTGTTTTTGTGTAGATTATTTGTTATTGAACCTTTTGGTTGATTCTTTGGATTTGTGTATCCATTATCAACTACACTCCAAATGTCAAGCTCAAAAACTTGCATATATGCCTCTATTCTTATGCTCCATGGTACATAATCTATTCCATTTAAAAAGGGAACTTTTTTAGGATATACTAATTGAAAATCCATGAGTAATCTATGGGATATGTCTTCTAGTTGTCAAACTATGTGAATAAAACATGCTTTGACACCAATTGTTTGAATATTTATAGATGTTGAGATGGCGGGGGTGAATCGGTATTAGACACTTCTACTAATTTTAACTTCCTCACTTCAAGTAATAATCACACATTAATAAAACATTAAACAACTATTCAATACATATGCACAATATATAATTATTTTAAATGGAAATCCAAAGAGGGAGAAAAGCACCAAAGCTGTATCCTTTACTAATAAATTGTTTTTTTGGTTCCTCATACCACCATATGCGATATGCAACATTTACAAAACGCATATGCGATATATCACATATGTGATATATCGCATACGCGATACATTTCCACGAACCTTAGCCTTGTGTTTGGGCTCAGGTTATTCCGAACGTACCATCAATAACGCAAATGCGTTCTTGATTTGCACTTCGGAAGTGTGTTTCTGATTTCCTAAGTGGCACCAAAAAGTGGAACCAACTTCGTGCGACCGCCGATATATATATATATATATATATATATATATATATATATATATTTATATATTTACAGGATTTTATTTATAATGATTAGAAAGATTTTTTTTTTTAATTTATAAATACATTTGTGTTTATTCTTAGGTTATTCTAATATTGTCCTAATTAATTTTAAAAATAATTTATTAATATTAAAACATATTTTATTATTAATATAATTCACACAAAATCCCAATAAATTCATACAAACACACAACATTAGAATCTCTCAAAATGTCATTTCCGTTTTAAATGTATAAAATTATATTCATGTATGAGTACAACATTATTAATGTATTATATAAGGCATAAGTAGAAATCTAAAGTTATCATTGTTAAGTAAAAAGTTATACCACCTGAGTCTTCTGGGGTTAGGCCTTCTGCTAGGATGGCTGGCGGTTTACCACCTCTACCATCCATGAATGTGGGGAAGTACTGCTGGTTTCCTGTGGATCTTTCCATCTGAAAAAAAAAATATACCAAGTTAAATACCCATTTTCTCCGGACTCGGAGGGTAAACCTCAAGTTAGTCAAACTTGTAAGTAATTCTTGTTCAATGGGTGTATGGATTACTATATAACCCTTCCCTTGGCAGGGAAGGGCAAGGATGATAAGAATAATAGTATTTTATTCTTAATGTTGAAGATTAATAATAACATTTGTCCATTTTTGTTAGCTTGATTGATTGAGGTGTGGGTTTAGTTGGCCTTAGTTTAATATCCTTAAAGTGAATTAGTTGGGAGGAGATACCCAAAAATCCAACCATGTTAAAAATTGTTATGACATTTTTATAAAAAAACAAAAATATTAATAGCAACTTTTAATTATCTTATATTTGAAACCCTTTGTAAATTTCACGTTATATGGTAGTGTAAACTTTAAGTATATTTGAAACAAGAATAAATTCATTCATGTTATATGGTTGAGAAAAATTTATGCTATATTTAAAACAAGAGTGAATCCTTTCGTGTTATATGGTGGAGAAAACTTTATGTTTAAGTGGAAAATTAACAATTTTCAACATATTAACATAATTTACACTATATTTATATGAAATGGTGATATATCTAAATGTTAATATGTTGAAAATTAACATTTTGAAGATTAATAACGCCATTTGAATATATTACACTATATTTATATGAATTGGTGATATATTTAAATGATAATATGTTGAAAGTTAACATTTTGAAGATTAATAACACCATTTAAATATTTTATACTATATTTATATAAAATAGTGATATATCTAAATGTTAATATGTTGAAAGTTAACATTTTGAAGATTAATAACATCATTTAAATATATTATGTTTGAAACAAGAGTAAATTCTTTCATGTTGTATGGTGGCGCAAACTTTATCTTTAATGTTTGACTCGAAATTGACAATTTTAAACATATTAACATTACAATATATTTATATGAAATGGTGATGTATTTATCATGTCATCATAAAGGATTTAACATATAGAGGATAATTTTAAGGTATGATTATTATTTTTTAAAGTAGATTAACATAATAAAGGATTTAACATAGAATCAATTTTTTTTAATAGGGTGATGTAATTTTTTGTTTTTTAGTGAGAGATTAATAATAATAAAATATTTAATGTTATTTAAAAATGGAACAGTAATATTGTTCTAGGGTTTGTATGGCATGGTATTTGGTTTGCTATTAATATTTGGATATGTTTTCTATATTATTTTAAGGTGATATCTTTTATGTGTTTTACTCTCTTATTAGGAAATATGCTTGTATTATAAACCATTTTCTTCAAATATATCTATCATACTCAAAGAATTGTTGGGTTTTCATGGTCCGTGTTTGGAGGTTTTCTCACCGTTTCTCTTGTTTCTTGTGGTTTATTGATTTATATGGTTGATTTATGGAGCTAATTTATATGGTTGATTTATGTACTTGATTTATGTGGCTGATATATTTATGAGATTTATATGTGGTTGATATATTTATGAGATTCATCGTGTTGAAATTGATTGATAAAATTTTTAAAATTCAAGCTTCTCCAATTTTCCTCAAACATCAACATGCTAAGTATTGGCACCGGTTTTTTTTTTTAAATGACAACTCATTATATTGAAAATAAACACATTCTACATGTTATTTCCTCACCGACCTGTAGCCTCTTCTTTGATAGTAGGTTTTCTAAATTGTTCCTTTCTCTATAAATAGATGATTGAAATAGGCAATAGTTCCTTGAACAAAGTCTTTAACATTATATTTATGAGAGGCCTCTTTGTCCACATCCAATCAAAGTCCCAAAAGCTTGTAACTTACACATATTTTGTTGAATCAAGATCATTAGCAATTTGAGATCCATTAACTCTATATGTTTATTAGTACCTATGGTTGGATTTCCTTGAGAGGCTCCATCTAAATATGATGTAAGCAACCAGTTTTGTCAATGGCCTCCTCAACAATCCTTCTCACCTTTGGAGGTCCAACAACTTGAGGAAATTAGATATAATTCCCAAACATTTTTATGCATAAGATTTAAGTGGGATGAAAGTGTCTTTGAAAATGAATTGATCAAGCCCTGAAAAGCTTGTTGTAATCCATCACCATGCCAAAGAAAAAATGAAAACCTTTGACCTGTGAAACGTGAGACCATATGTTGGCATTATAAGAACAATGGATAAGAGATGATTCTTTGTAGAGCAGACATATGTTGAATGTCTTAATCAAATAGGCCATAATTTCAGTGCCACAAATACATTATTTGTTTATGGCTCAATTACTTGTTATCACTTGATTTCTTCTAGTTAAAACATGGGATGTACCCGTGCAATCTAAGAAAAGAATAGCGTCTAGTACAATTGTCTCATCTTGGTGCAATCTAGGAAAATCATAGGTGCTAGTCCACCCCAAATTCTATAACGTTAACACATCAATGTAATTCATAATAAAATGATATAATGTTGTCCTTATATATAAGGTCTTGAGATTATATCAATGTAAACTCATAAACAACATATGAATGGGGTTGGTGAGGTATCAAAAAATCATGGTAAGATTTTAGCATTATGTCAAGGGCTAATAAAGTTAGAGTGTGAAGTTTGTTGGGGATGTTTTAATCATTAGATATTTTGTTATTGATTTTAGGCTCGAGCAAATTTATGGCTCCATCCTTGTCACTTTGATTTGTTTTAGTCTTTAGTGAGTCATGCAATTCACATATCACTTCAAATGGTAGGGTAGAATTTATAATCAAGATTTACATCCAATATATCTTCATATACTTCTTTGTCAATGCATTGCTTGACAACATCAATTCTCGCCATGTAATAGGAAAGATTTACAATTTTATAATGAATTTTTTATTAGAGGTAAGATAATCCACCAATGATGAAAATGGGTACCGAGGTACTAAGATTATTATAAGGATTATAGCGATGTGGGTAAATGCATTGAAGTTGAACATAAAAATAAAGCATTGGGTTAGGGAATTACGACGGAGATAAAATACCAAAGGAGAGATAAAATACTAATGAAGAATGCAAAAACCAATGTACAATGCATCTAGATTAAACTCCTAGAGAAAATGTATCATGATCAATAGGAGTAGATTTGGTGGAAGAAGGTAAGGATGAATGCAACAAGATAAATATGAGAGGGGTGATGCAATACTTCCCATTACAAAGAGCAAGAAGGAAAGTATTAGCTTGCATAGTGATCACTTTAGAAAGGAAGGCACATGGAGTGACTTTGATAGTCACAATGGGTTAATCAAGACTCATTTCTGGCAAACAATGAGGTAGGAAAAACTTAATAACCACGATGACCAAGTGGAAGGACAAAAATTAATAACTCAATAAAAATGTTGTGGTTAAGTGTGACATCAATTACTATACAAGCACGACTCATGGAGAAGTAACGATTTCAAAGAAGTATCTAACTTGTGTACTTCCTTTCTTTCCCCCATTTTTTTTATACTTTTTCATTTAAGTTTTTCATCCTATGATGAAAGAATAAAAGAATCAAGATAGGAGATAGGTGTTCATGTTGCAAGAGAAATGGGTTTAGAAGAATGCAAAAGAAGATATGGTTGAAATAAAATTACGGTAACAAACACACAAGTAAATGCCTCTCCTCTCATGGCGATGGTTTGCATGCAACTAGTATGTAAAATACAAAAAACAAAAAGCAGGACATAACATAATTATCCAAATAAAATGGTGAGAACAAGGCTCACAATACAGTGCTTGCACCTCATAAGTTCATAAACCAATGGAGATATAAACTAAGGGCTCAAAGGCATGATCATTAAATCTGAATTTAGTGAAGGCCTCAAGGAGCTCTTCATCAATAGGGAATAATATGTCAAAAGAGATAGGTGAATGAAATTAAGCCATCACCATGAGAAGTTGAATCCATAGTTAGAAAATAAGTCTCTTGGAATAATGATAAAGGCGTCTATTTGATGTGAGTAGACACTTAATAAATTGGGGATAAATCCATATAGGATACTTAAGTGATCAACACAAAATTAATCCAAATGATGAATCGTTATGAATACCAAGGATAACCACCAAAAGGATAGAACTCAAACTCTCAACAACTACAAGGGGGAAAATATTATCTAGATTCAAAGTTGGTCCATGATAACCATTGTTCTCTTATGGGGAAATTTCATTTTATAGAAGACATATGATGCAACCACCTTCATGACATGCATATATTTCCTCCCAAGTATCATGTTGTAGTCGAATGGAATATCCACAACCTATACATTAATGGGGAGACCATTTTCTTCCAGACTATCAATGGTATATGACACATGACAAAGTTTCCTCATCCACTATGCATCATTGGATGCTAAAATACATAACAATAACCATGACTTGAAAAGTTATAGTCAATGAGAGAGATGTGGTTTAGCATTATCTTCAACAAATGTCACTAACTTAGAGTCTCAAGGATTGATACCTCCAAAGGCATTCAACATGGTCTTATGTTGTGGAGGATAAATTTGCAGCAACTACAAATCAACCATAGAGTAAGGAGATTGCATCATGCCTATTATGATTTCATGGTCTTGAGTTTTGATAGCATGAGGATGGTGCACCCATCTTCTTCACAAAGAATTTTTGGGCATCATCAATGTAGGTTTGTCATTTGGCTTAAATATACGAAGGACCATAAGAGGAGGGGATAATATCCTTGCTAGTAATATTATATTTGTGATAATGATGAGGTGATGATGTTGTAATTATATATTTTCATCAAATCATGGTGCTTTAGTAATTTGAATAGTTTAGATTTTGTTATAGTCCCCAATGGTGAGCTCAGCTCATTGTTTGATGGCTTACAAGTTTCAAGCAATACTCCAAGCACTAAATGTGTTAAAAATACTTTCATGGTTAAATGATGATAAGAGAGAGGAACTCCAAGGCACTATAAGCTCCTTTGCCCAATTTTGATTATTAATCTTTTAAGAATTCATACATTTTTTCATACTCTTCAAGTTGATTTTTCTATAGTTTCAGAATAAGCTTATATGAAAATCTATAGTGTGTGCTTCTTTATCTATATAAAAAATACTCTTTGCAAATCACATTGTTCAAATTGATTAAGACTATTGTTTATTTGAATTCTAAAAATGGGATGGCACTCGCACGAAGTTGGTTCCACTTCTTAGTGCTACTTAAGAAATTAGAAACGCACTTCCGAAGTGCAAATCAAGAACGCATATGTGTTATTGATGGTACGTTCGAAATAACCTGACCCCAAACATATGGATAAGGTTCGTAAGGAAGTATTACATATGTGATATATCGCATATGCGATATTGAAAACTAAAAAAACAAAACAAAACAGAGGCCACAGGCCTCAAATTTATCATTTGCACAGTCGAGGATCATGAGAGCGAAAAACAGCATGGGCGAAATAACCCAGAGGCAATTTGTGTTTTAGCTTTTGGAGGTCGAGTTCGAGGTCGAGTTGGAGGTGGATTGGCTCCAATGGTAGGTAAATTGTCTTATCCATTTCAGCTAGTCTTCAATTATTTATTGTTTTCCATAATTTCATAGTTTTTATAATTATTTTAAGCAAATTTAATAAAAAAAAATTGAATGAAATCAAAGAATGATTAAGTAAAAAAAACTTGTATTTTTTTGTTTAAATCTTAACAGATAACACAAATGAACAAGACAATGTGGAAAACCCACCACAGCCTAACCCACAACGTAACCCAAATATGAACCCAAACCCAAACAAGGTTGAAACTGACAGATTATTGGGCGTTTGGCGTCATTGAGGCGCCTTAGCTCATCTATTAGAGGGGGGGATCATTTGAGAGAGTATTTAGCCGATGCATTGGAAACAATAACAAACACAATTGCCAATGCCCAAGGAGCTCTGTACAACATTATCTTCTACAGAGAATCCAGGAGGCAATACTACTCCGATGGATTGAGTTATAAAGACATCAAAGCCCTTAAAATTACAAAAGACAAACTATTTTCATTATTCCGGGACCCTAGCACCAGATTGGTTCCACCCACCAGTCGAGCACACATTTCCATAGACTGGTGTGTTGAACCAAATATAAAGGCCAATTGGATGGATCGTTGATATATGGTCTTCGATGAAGACCCTCATGGGAATAGGGGCATCCCATTTTATTTCCTTAGGAAGTTGTATGCATAATTCATCCTAGGGAAACATGTTAACTACTTCGATATCTTAGGCTTCCAGGGTGTTGGTCATGGGATGCCCCAATATAGGGAAGGGGCCAGGATGGATCCTAACTATGTGCCATGCCCTCCATGCACACCAAAACCCCTTGGCTATATCCTCCTACGGGTCCTATGATTGAGGATACATAGGAGGCATTATTTGACTTCGCAGATACATTGCTTCAGCATGGGACTGATGTCTAAGGCAATGTAGACCAAGGGGCTGGCACTTCTAAGGCAAGCCCATCTACAAATCACATAGGAGATGCAGAGCATTCAAAGCATCATGTTACTCCACACCCTTGCACATTGTGTGGAGGAATATGCTATAGCCCTGCTTTAGACTTCCGAGACGATGGATTACTTCGCTTTGTAAGTAAAACTCATTATTTTCATATTACATTTTGTTTCATATAAAAATTTTCAATTGCTTCGCAATTTATTTCTATTTAATTATCTAACAAATTATGTGAACAAATATACAACTGGTGTCCCATGGCACGCCAGAGTCACATAGTCTGCCAATCAATGTTGAGAACATTGATGTGGTTGTCAATATTGCATATGGGTTTGGTTATGGTTTGGTTATTCACCAATAGGGGTAAGAACTATACTTCTTAATTTGTCAACTTTATTTACATATTTATAGTATAGATTGTAAAATTCAATACATCCTAATTTTGATACAACATGTTTTATGCAAGGTGATCAGGATGGGTACATTGAATCTCAGCCTATTCCGTCTTATGCAGAGGTAGATTCCCAAACATAGGTATTATTTTAAATATGCTTTTAATTATGTTTCGCTTTCTTTGGAAAAATATTTTTTTGTCCATCATTTATATGTCTCATTTTCTTGTATTATCTGACATTGAGATATGTTACATTATGTAGGGAACCATTGAGCCATTGGTGCTTGAAGAGCACCAATGTGAGGTTGTTGCCGACCAACCTCTTCCACCCCGCCAGGTACATGTATGTTTCGCTTTCTTTGAAAACATCATTTTTCGTCCATGTAATATATATGTCTAAGATTATTTTTATTATTTGAATTTGAAATATGTTATTTTATGCAGGATTCTTTTGAGGCACCGGTGCTTGAAGAGCACCAGATTGATGACCCACCTATCAGAAGCCAGCAGGTACGTTTATGTTTCGCTTTCTTTGAAAACATCATTTTTCGTCCATGTAGTATATATGTCTAAGATTCTTATTATTATCTGAATTTGACATATGTTATTTTATGCATGATTCTATTGAGGCACCGGTGCTTGAAGAGCACCGGATTGATGACCCACCTATCATGAGCCAACAGGTACGTTTATGTATCGCTTTCTTTTAATTGTGATTTTAATGATTCAACATGTACTTTTTAATTTTTTTGAAATTGTCTAATTGTGTCTTTATCCTTTTGTACGTAGGAATGTGAGTTAGAAGAATATGTCCAAAAAGCGATCTTATTCGCTAGTACAAGTAGAAGTCCTTTTTTTCTCATTCATACTTAATCGATCCACTGGTTACACACCTCCTCTAACAAGGTAGAAGGTAAGTTTATGTATCGCTTTCATTGTACATTTATGTATGGCTTTCCTTGATTTGGTGCTTTCTCTTTGTACGTTTTTGTAGGTTTATGTACCACTTTGACATATGTTACTTTATGCAGGAACCTATTGAGATAGTGGTGCTTGAAGAGTACAAAAGTGAGGTTGTTGTCAACCCACCTCTTCGCCCCAGCCAGGTACATGTATGTTTCGCTTTCTTTGGTAAAATCATTTTCCTTCCATGTAGTATATATGTCTCTGATTCACTATTTTATCTGAAATTGACATATATGTTACTTTATGCAGGCCCCTAGTGAGGCACCGGTGCGTGAAGAGCACCAAATCGGTGACCCACCTTTGATGAGCCATCATGTATGTTTATGTATCGCTTACTTTGTACGTTTGTGTATCGCTTTCTCTGATTTGGTGCTTGAAGAGACCCAAATTGGTGACCCACCTCTTCCCCCCCAAGGTACATGTATATTTGTTGACATTGGCATATATATATTTTATCGCACCTTGATAGTGAACAAGTGGTGCTTGAAGAGCACGCAATCAGGGTCGTTGTTAGTGAGGCACCACGACCCACCATTACTTACTCACATACAGTAAGTAAAAATGTTATTTTGGTTTTGGAATTTGAACAAATGTACATAGAATTTTTAAAGGTTGGTAAATTAACTTACAAAATTTGGTTTTTCTGCAGTCTCGATTGATGCGACCTATCCCTCTTGTTCAGTGATGGGGATCACTAGTGAGTAGTCGAAAAAGAAAGCTAGACTTCTCCGAAGACATTGGTAGTTGCAGCGAAAGGGGGGATAACTAGAATAAATGTATAGGGAGGATACATATATGTAACTTTTTGTTCATATACACACATATGTACTTTTTGATCCACTATTTTGTATTATGGCCATGTGGCATGGCCATTTTTGTAACATTATTTCTATACATATATAATATAAAGAAAGGTTCAAATTTATACATATATGGTTGACTTGATCTCAGAACATGATATGGTTGACTTGATCTTGGAACATGATATGTGTGGTTCAAATATGTGATATAATGATATGTTTGGTTCACATGTGTGCTAACTTATGAATTTCCAATACTTAAAGGAAGAATTTATGACTCATCAACTTTTTAACATTATGGCTATCCTCAACTTTTTAACATCATAACCATACCATAAGCTAACTAAATTACATACACTAACAATCATAACACTATGTCATGCATGGATGTGTAATATATACCATATCATACCCTACAATACCCTATGATACTAACATCATACAATTCTAACATACAATAACATACCCTACAATACCCTATGACACTAACATCATACCATACTAACATACAATAACATACCATAACATAACATACTAACATCATACCATACTAAGATACAATAACATACCCTACATTACCCTATTACACTAACATCATACCATACTAACATACACTAACATACCATAACATAACATACTAACAATATACCATAACACTAAGTCATGCATGGATGTGTAATATATACCATATCATACCCTACAATACCCTATGATACTAACATCATACCATACTAGCATACATCATACCCTACAATACTAACATCATACCCTACAAACCCTAAATTGGTTGAAGTAAACCCTAGTTCCATCTCATTATTTGTCAACCCTAGTGATAGCATGCAAATTGGTGTTCATGAAAGCCTAGTTGGTTTCTGATTTGTACATGGCCATGTGTTTCTAGTTCCCTCTCTTAACTTGCAAATTGCTCACTAAACCCTAGTTCCATCTCATACCTTGTCAACCCTAGTTAGAGCATCCAATATGGTGTTCATGAAAGCCTAGTTGGTGCATGTAAGTATTGGTGATCAAGTGTTTCTAGTTCCCACTCTTAACTTGCAAATTGCTCACTAAACCCTAGTTCCATCTCATACCTTGTCAACCCTAGTTGGAGCATGCAAATTGGTGTTCATGGAAGCCTAGTTGGTGCATGCAAGTATTGGTGATCATGTGTTTCTAGTCCCTCTTCTAAGTTGCAAATTGCTCACTAAATCCTAGTTCCATCTCATACCTTTTCAAACCTAGTTGGAGCATGCAAATTGGTGTTCGTGAAAGCCTAGTTGGTGCATGAAAGTATTTCACGGGGGCTTCACTTGTTGACCATTATCCTATCACGTTAGTTCATATTGTGGGTTTTAAAATTGTAAAAAGTTGAACCAATATATTGTAGGTATTGGGGGAATGAGGGGTTTAAGCTGGGGGTGGGAAGGGTGGTTTATAAGGATTGAGGTATAAAAGGGGGTGGGGAGGAGGTTTTAAGTATTGGGAGGGGGTTTCAACAAAAAGATTTTGGATCAATATCTCTTGAAATTAAGGGTATTTTTTAATATCCCACGATCGCGCATGCTATGTAAGAGGTTCACTAAGTGAAGTCCCCATGAATTATTGGTGATCATGTGTTTCTAGTTCCCTCTCCTAACTTGCATGATTGTTGACTAAACCCTAGTTCCATCTGATACCTTGTCAACCCTAGTTGGAGCATGCAAATTGCTGTTCATGAAATCCTAGTTGGTGCATGCAAGTATTGGTGATCATGTGTTTCTAGTTCCCTCTCCTAACTTGCATGATTTCTCACTAAACCCTAGTTCCATCTCACACCTTGTCAACCCTAGTTGGTGCATGCAAGTATTGGCGATCATGTGTTTCTAGTTCCCTCTCCTAACTTGCATGATTGCTCACTAAACCCTAGTTCCATCTCATACCTTGTCAACCCTAGTTGGAGCATGCAAATTGGTGTTCATGAAAGCCTAGTTGGTGCATGCAAGTATTGGTGCTCATGTGTTTCTAGTTCCCTCTCCTACCTTGCATGATTTCTCACTAAACCCTAGTTCCATCTCACACCTTGTCAACCCTAGTTGGAGCATGCAAATTGGTGTTCATGAAAGCCTAGTTGGTGCATGCAAGTATTCATGATCATGTGTTTCTAGTCCCTCTTCTAACTTGCAAATTGCTCACTAAGCCCTAGTTCCATCTCATACCTTTTCAACCCTAGTTGGAGAATGCAAATTGGTGTTCATGAAAGCCTAGTTGGTGCATGCAAGTATTGGTGATCATGTGTTTCTAGTTCCCTTTCTTAACTTGCATGATTTCTCACTAAACCCTAGTTCCATCTCATACCTTGTCAACCCTAGTTGGAGCACGCAAATTGGTGTTCATGAAAGCCTAGTTGGTGCATGCAAGTATTGGTGACCATGTGTTTCTAGTTCCCTCTCCTAACTTGCATGATTGCTGACTAAACCCTAGTTCCATCTCATACCTTGTCAACCTTTGTTGGAGCATACAAATTGGTGTTCATGAAAGCCTAGTTGGTGCATGCAAGTATTGGTGATCATGTGTTTCTAGTTCCCTCTCCTAACTTGCATGATTGCTCACTAAACATGAGTTCCATCTCATACCTTGTCAACCCTAGTTGGAGCATGCAAATTAGTGTTCATGAAATCCTAGTTGGTGCATGCAAGTATTGGTGATCATGTGTTTCTAGTTCCCTCTCCTAACTTGCATGATTGCTCACTAAACCCTAGTTCCATCTCATACCTTGTCAACCCTAGTTAGAGCATGCAAATTGGTGTTCATGAAATCCTAGTTGGTGCATGCAAGTATTGGTGATCATGTGTTTCTAGTTCCCTCTCGTAACTTGCAAATTGCTCACTAAACCCTAGTTCCGTCTCATACCTTGTCAACCCTATTTGGAGCATGGAAATTGGTGTTCATGAAGGCCTAGTTGGTGCATGCAAGTATTGGTGATCATGTGTTTCTAGTTCCCTCTCCTAACTTGGAAATTGCTCACTAAACCCTAGTTCCATCTCATACCTTGTCAGCCATAGTTGGAGCATGCAAATTGGTGTTCATGAAATCCTAGTTGGTGCATGCAAGTATTGGTGATCACGTGTCTCTATTTCCCTCTATTAACTTGCAAATTGATCACTAAACCCTAGTTCCATCTCATACCTTGTCAACCCTAGTTGAAGCATGCAAATTGGTGTTCATGAAATCCTAGTTTGTGCATGCAAGTATTGGTGATCATATGTTTCTAGTTCCCTCTCCTAACTTGCATGATAGCTCACTAAACCCTAGTTCCATCTCATACCTTGTCAACCCTAGTTGGTGCATGCAAGTATTGGTGATCATGTAAGCCTAGTTGGTTTCTGATTTGTACATGGCAATGTAATTAAATGTATATTAAACTAAAAACATCAAGAAATGTAAATTTCAACAACTCGAGAGTCTGTTATTTTCTGAACTCTATTTGGTGGTGTCTAAAGAAACCATTCTTGGCGCATCCAATGTGCCGTAGATGATGTTTGTATCCTAGGAACATGAAAGGCTAGACATTAGTAACATCATAAGAAAGAAAAGAGAACCCAATGAAAATGTGCAAACATGATTTATAGATAACTCAGCTGAGGTTGTACGATCGTGTTTATAGTGTCTAGTATCCTCTGAATAATGTTATGTCTTTGAATGGTATCTGTCAATCACAAGTTTATTACATTTGGAATAATGTAAGGCTAAATAATTGAAATTGTGCTTCAAAATTCACTTTGAAGGTTAAACAACACACCTGACAATGCACTCATACAAGTAGGCCATCCGGATCATCTCTGGTGCCGATGGTGTCCATTAATCTTTTGTGCTCTATAAGAGGTAGCAAGTATCATACATGTGACCTATTTTTGTGACCAAGTGTACATAGCTTAATTTTTATACCAACTACTAGGTTGGTGAAGTGGTATACAATAGATCATGGTCTATAATTCTTATATACATACCCGCCCTTCCTTTTCTGTTGTGTTGCAAGTGTCAAGTACTCCCCTTTTATAACCATTGAGCCGGTTGGGAATTCAATATTTTCATCATCTATAACAGGTTCAAGAATGGTTTGTTTCCCCTCTAGGCAACGTGCCAACCAATAGTCAGAACCCCATTCATTATTTTTTGGGGAAACCACTGCATATATCTGACCTGTGAAAGGAAATAGGTCGAGTTAACAATTCATTTTGTAAATAAGGTCTTCATTTCTAATTTCTACATAAATTAAATTCTACATAGATTGAGTAAACAATACATAAATGCATTTTATTATTTAGGTACTACTCATGTACCTGCTTGTATGAGATCCGATATGTGATCATAGTCTGTATAAATATGTTTCTGATCATCTTCCAAATGGTCTATTTCATTAACCCTGTTGAAATTGGTGCCAGGTGTCACTCGATCCCATGTATCAATGGTATTCGTATCCTCATTAGAGGAAATTTCAACTCAAAATGGGCCTCCTAAAATGAACTCATAAAATAATAGTTAAAATAATAAAATAATATTTATTTATTTTGGAGGAAGAAAAGAAAAAAACTACTTTTTTGTTTGTATTTTTGACATATCTCCCTGTGTTTTTACTCAAATTTCGATCGGGAGAGCTCGTTGGATGCGGAATTAAATTCTGCATCCAACGAGTACCCACTCGGCATACTTTGACGGACCCCGCTACCCCAAAAACAAGAAATACCTGGAAAAATGGAATGATGACATACTCGGCATACTTTTCATGGACCCCACTACTCCAAAAACAAGAAATACCTAGAAAAATGGAATGATGACATCATCATTCTATTTTTCCAGGTATTTCTTGTTTTTGGGGTAGAGGGGTCTGTCAAAAGTATGCCGAGTGGGTACTCGTTGGATGCGGAATTTAATTCTGCATCCAACGAGCTCTCCCGATCGAAGTTTGAGTAAAAACACAGGGAGATATGTCAAAATTACAAAAAAAAAGTAGTTTTTTTTATGATACCTATCCCCAAATTTATATTAAAAAAGTGTTTAAGACCTATAAGGTATTTCAAATTTAAAGCAATTTCATTGGCTAACACATGATGACATGGAATTTGAATAAAAGTTAAAAGGCCCATTTTGAGTTGAAATTTCCTCTAATGCACAATCATCCCATTCATCGATGCTATAGGAACTGCAAAAGCAAGCCTTCAATCATGTCAAAATTTGTAGGGCCGAGTTGTTTGAGCTTCTAATTGAATGAAACTGTCAAGTTCCATACACTGTGCTCACCCGATGTGTTTGTGATCAGTCCACAATTGTCACCTCCCAGAATATTCTTCACACTAAGTGTTTCCTTGTTGCTTGTTCTCCCATGACAGATGCACACCATTCGACTATAGATGCAGCGTCTCAAAGGCGAGCACCTGCAAACTTCATCTCTTCCCTTCAAAGGGCAGTTTTAATGCATGCACCAGCACCATTGTGCTCTCCTTTTCCATGAACAGTTTCAAAGTAGTTCCGTACATGTGGCACCTTGTATTTTATGTGCAACAAACACAACCATTCAAATACACGTACATTCTTGAACTTTCCAGCACAACCATCTGACCAAATGAAATGAAGATAAAATGGTACATCCATAGCTATCACGTGATCATAGAATAATTTAAAGCAATGTTGCACGTAATGGATGTCATGGGTCCGATCATCACTTATGTAGAAGTGACTTTCTTTCAGTATCACATGTTTCTCTTCATTTCTATCTTGCCCATGTCGATACGTGATATGCACCATTATGCTCACCTGCTCTGAGTGATAGTATTGACTTTGAATTTCATTTTGTGGTTGTAGGGTGTAATTTTCCGCAAAGTCAACCACTGATAGTATTGTTCCGAGAGGGAAGGTGTCCCGGCATATTCTGAATTGCTCATCTTGCCACCGTGCCATATCGACATGTTGAATGTACTGTTGGATCTTTCCACAAAACTATGGAATAAAATCACATACTCACACCTGGTACATGAATATTAATATGTCAATAAACCACATAAAAAAATGTGTACATGAATATTAATATGTCAATATTCAACTATTTACCTGTGAAGTCACCAATTTAATCTTCCTGCTTTCTTTCCCATCATTTAGCTGATATGTATCATACTGATAGTTCTGCTTCTCGACAATTGCATTCCCGAATGCTTGATCTTCACTTTCATGGATGCAATCAGACCATAATGACAGCCCACCACAATTGTTGCAACAACCGTCTACACATTGTTTTAAGTAATGTCTTTGCCCATCTTGCCTCGGACACATTATGCTATGGATGAAATCTCTAGATGACATTGGCGGTACTGTACTTGAGCATTCCTGCACATGGTTAGCATGCAAAAAACGACGTATATGTGCAAACGTACGGTGTTGATGGATGGTGTTTCGGATGGCGTTGATTCTAACATACCAAGGCTTGCATTTTTCAAAATATCTTTGCCTGAGCCTTAGCTCTACGTGGGAAACTTTAAACATCTCGAATAGTTGATTTTGTGTCATGTCAAGATAATGTTTAACATGAGGTTCAGTGTTTCTAGAACCTCTACAATGTTTTAACACATCCTTCATGTTAGAAGAAGGCCTAGTGTTATTATTCCAAAACGTTTGCACTAGGCCCTTCACTGCTTCGACTAACTTCATGTCTTTGCGGGGCAACCTACCGCTAAATGCCCATAATGTTTCCATTTGTCCCTCTACATCAAGGTTGTCTCTTCTTACTGAATATTTTTTAAGTGTCTTTGGATGTAAAGGCACAATTTTTGATGTGCATTTAGTTAAATGACGTTTTCTTGTGGATCTACATACAATTGATTCAGCCAATACACGACGAGCCACATTATAGTCTTGTGAACGAGTTTTTTTACCAATCGATCTGAATGCAGCAGCAAGAAATTTAACAATGTGATTACTTGATTCGATATTCTTCATTGTTGTTATGCCTAAATTTCTTCTAACAATTGCCATATGTCTATATTTAAGCAAAGCTAAAAACAATTGGCATTTACTGGCTTCAGATTTGTTATCAAAATATTGTTTCATTATTTGAGAACAATGACAAAGGATAGTGTGTTTAACCACCTTACCTTCCATGGAAGTCAATCCGCTCTCATCCACTTGTATTCATTTAGGAGTTCTCTTTTGTTTTGATGCAAAATTTGTTGCCTTTTGAAATGCTAGAGTGACGTTTACATCCACTACATGCTCACAACTTCGATTAGGAGATTGAACCACCGACCATGGTTGTTGATGAGTAACATTTGCATCGGGAGTAACATAATTATTGAACTCTTCACAAGATTGTCTGTTTACTAATGGATCAATAATATCAACTTCCGTATAACCAGCTTCCTTTAATGTTGCATTATATTCCTTAGCCTCTACGTCACGTATCGGTTGAGGGGGAATGGGAACTATTTGCTCATGTAATGAATGCCGACGATTTCTTGAATCTTTCTGTTGGGGCGCGCACCTCAATGGTCCTTAAGATGGGTAACTCCGTGAGTTTTGACTCAAAATAGTCTTAGGGGTGTCGGGGGTTGAGTCAAAGTCCTCTATTGTAATAAACCCACGGCTTAAGACCAGGGTTTAGGGTTTTGGGGTGCCCATGGTTTGAATCCATGTTTTTGTAAATAGTGCGATATAAATAGGCGCTTGGGTAAATAAGAAAGGTTAGGATTTTTTATGTAAAGAAAGAAAGGCGAAGCTAAGGCTGATTATGTAAGGAAAGGTTAAGTCCCAGCTGTGTGTGTGGACGACCTCTGCAGCTATGTGCGTAGAGGCCTGATGCTGTGTGCGTGGCTTTTAAGGACTGAAGGGATCTGCAGCTGAGTGCGCAGATCAAACTGTGGTTTTGTAGCAAGTTGAATAAAACACAGTTTGTGGACGTAACCCCTACACTGGGGGTGAACCACGTTATATCCGGTGTTGTGGTTTCTTGTGTTGTTTCTCTTTCTGTTGTCTTTTATGCATTAATAACTGTATACATTTGATAACTTAGATCACTGCTAATAACAAGCTTCGCTGTGAATTCCCTGTAGTGGGTTAAGCAAGTCACGGTTGTTTATCTATCTGCGAAGTTGTATATGAGTGAATGACAAAGCTGTGTAATTGTTGATTAATAAGTTTATTAAAGGCGAAGGTACAGTAATATCCCTCTCTGCTTGTAGAAACCTGATTCTGTGGCACCCCATAGCTATTTCGGGTGAGACTGCAACCTGTGCGCAGGTTGTTGCCAAAAGGGCCAACACTGTGGGTCTTTTGTTGGTGCGACATAAAAGGATTAAACCCGGGTTTGCCCTATTGACCAACAAATTGGTTCCGTTTCCGGTTGAACTCAGTATTTTCTCAAGAGGGGTTTACGACGTACCTCGAGGGCTATGTTCTGGAGGCCCTCCGTGACGAAAATTGGTGATTGGTTTGCTGAAACTTGTCTGCAATTCGCGCAACAAGAGAACACAAATCCGCGTTGTAGCGCACGTGACTTTTTACAAAGGTATGTTTTTGTGATGCTTATGAAATTTTCTTTGGTAGTATCCACATAGAGTTGCACCAGTGGTTGTCTAGGTTAACAGAGAGAAGGATGAACTTCCAATATCGACGAATTCCCACGTGGACCCCCACAAGGGTCAATCTTGTGCAACATGTGAACAATGAGGTATCCCGCGCTGTTGATTTCTGGACGACGCGAACATTGGCAGCCTTCGTGACAGAGTTTGCCATTGACACAAGTACCTCCTTCAGCGAAGCTGAACGACAGTTCTTCAAAGGCCCCCGTGGTAAGTTTTTGAATTCATTAAGCTTGAGGATTAAAATACTATTGGCTGAAAAGGGTATATTGTTGTTTGAATCAGACTGCTAGCTTAGTAGTACTAACGTATGTTTGCAAGTGATAATACCTTCGACGAGCAAAGTGGTTTGCTGCAAAGTGGAAAAAGGTACAAAAGAGATTTTGACTCCTATTCCTTAGGTCAGGCTACCACGTCTTCCCCTGTAAATCCTGAAGAGTCAGACTCTGAAGAAAACCCTTCGGTTGGAAACCCTCCGGTCACCCCGCAACGAAGCTCTGTTACCCCTGAAATTCCATCGCAGTCTGACAGTCAACCAAGACTGAGTATTCCGGCCACAGGTCAATCTGCCCCTGTAAACCCCCCCCCCATCGACATCCTGTCCCCCTCCCAGCACTCCTAGAACCCCCATGGCCCACCTAGTTGATGACATTAAGCTCCCCATCTTCAAAGGCACGGGGTCAGAGGACCCAGAACAGTTCTAGTTTTTATGTGAAGTAGTATGGAACACGAAGAAAATTACAGACCCGGATGTGAAAGCCGCGCAGCTCATTACTTCTTTTCGGGACCAAGCTTTGACCTGGTTCATGAAATTCTCCAGTACTCAGAGCCCTACGTTAGATGAGATTAAGGCATCCATAACCAAAGAATTTAAGAAGCCTAAATCGGAATCGCAGAGCATCACTGAACTCAAAGATATTCAACATCGGTGCGGCGAATCAGTGTGGGACTTTGACCAGAGATTCAAAGTTCTACTTGACCAAGTCAGCTTTACCATTAGCCCTGCGCAGCACAAGGAATGGTTTATTGCAGCATTATTACCACATATCAGAACTCCTCTCATGCAACAGAAGGTTGCTGACCAGCAAGAGGCTCTGGAAATTGCAATGAAGTTAGAGACTGCTCCCATCGAAGATGATTCTGGTATTGCTCAAATCCAAGCACAGCTAGCAGCGATGGCCATGGAACTTCACGAGATGAAGAAGGGGAAACCTGATCACGAAGAGGTTTGGTGTACGCAATGTCGGACCGAAGGTCATGACAAGGAACGGTGCCCTCTGGTAAGAAAGTACCTGCATACAGGTGCGCCGAACCCATTTTCACCACAAGTCCTATATTGTGAGCTCTGTAGAACGACAGGTTAGCACTGGCCCGAGAACTGTTACCTACTGCAAAGGTATGGACAAGGACCTAAGAACCCCTACTGTAATTTCTGCAAGTCTGTAGGTCATAATGAGGATGAGTGCCGCACCTATGACACCTACCGGGTGCACAATGATGGCCCAAGTAATGATAGCTACGGTTACCGGGGGGTGCCTCCGGTAGAGGTTCTTCTAGCGGCCGTGGTGGTATGGCCGGAAGAGGTCGAGGACAGTTGGTGTGTTAAAATTGTAACCAAGCTGGGCATTTGGCTCGCGACTGTCGGAACCCCACTACGACATGTCGGTACTGCCGTGCGGTCGATCATGTGATTGAGCAGTGTCCGCAGCTCATAGCTAAGATTCAGGCACGACAGAGTACCCCTACGCCGAACATCCGGATCATTTCAGTTGATCCCATACCTGCCGCAACCGTCAATGTTATCACATGAAGTGGAGCTATGACACACCCACCGAATACAGAAAAATAGCCTGCCGACACTTGGGTTCGTAAGGCTCCTGCGAAAATCCCAGCATTTGATATCACAAGAGAAAGAGAGACATTTATGGAAGTCAAGAAAGATTTTGCTGGCCCTAGCTCATCCGTTGCACCTACGCAACCACAGTAACTATCTTCGCGGCCCCAGGAAGCCCCGCTGGATAACGTAAGTACCCTATCCTCCTTTTTACAAAGTTGCCTCAAACTTTTAAGAGATCAGGATGCTCTGACTAAGTTACAGAAAGTCATTGCTTCTTGCGGACCTCAGTAAAGTTCTGGTCAGGACAAAACTGTTCATAGAGTCAGCAGAATCGGCAGGGAAATGAGATTGAATGCTCAGATAGGAGCATATGATATGACTGATGTTATCTTGGACTTAGGGTCCAACGTAAATGTGTTAATTAAACAAACCTGGGAACAAATGGGAAAACCCACCCTCGCCTGGTCCCCTATCCAGCTGAGATTAGCCAACCAGCAAAGGATCGTGCCTCTAGGAAGATTCCTGAATGTCCAAATAGATATTGTTGGGGTCAGTACTATCATGGACTTCGAAGTAATTGAGATCATTTATGATAGCAATCCCTACCTGGCCTTGTTAGGAATTGAATGGGCAATGGAAAATGCTACAGTTATTAACCTAAAGAAGCGACAGATGATCTTCGAAGGGAGATACTTGAGAGTCATCCTACCCTAGATCCCTCACAAGGGGAATGGTATACAGAACCACTACGGGACGAGGATCAGAATGCTTCGGAGACCATCTACGATATTACCACGCAGGAAGAAGCTTCTAAGGACCCTCCTGCTGTGGGTTGGGAGTCTAGTAGCTCCTGTATGACCGACTCTGAGGACGACTTAGAAAGCTGGCAAAACCAATTATATGAGCTCCATGGGCACAGAAGTACCAGCCCTACTAAATCCATCAGATGGCTCCATTCACAACCAAGCGCTCTCCCTACTTTTGATGGTTCGACAGACCCTGACCCGTTTATCATACAATTTTCAGGCCAGATATCTGAGTCACAGAAAATGACCTCTCTGGAGTCAGCACTCAGAGTCACAGCAGCCAGATGGTGGAATAGCCATAAGCCACAGATTCTTAGCTGGGAAGACTGTCAGAGGCTCCTTCGCCTGAGATTTAAGGACCATCCTGAGGAGGTGCGGAGCAAGTTTGATGGAAATCCTAGTCCCCAAGAACATTTGGAAAAATGCTATGCGGCGTGGAAGTATGTACCTTAGGATGAATGGGCACATAGATTCATCCATACACTGGACCCAATAGCTAAGAGCTGGTACGAGGACGCTGAGCTCCGCCTAGATATTGTAAGTTGGGACTGTCTTGCCCATAGTTTTATACATACTTTTTCTACTAATGATGTATGCCTAGCTCTAGATGCAGCTATCAGGATACTCTATACCAAGGTCTTTGATGACCGAGAACTCGTAGAACATCGACCTGATTGGACAGTGTAGGAAGTCCACGCCGTAGAATGTTACAACTTCGCCATTGAGGAGGATGAGGACCCGCGCAATATCGCTATCCCTGAGTCAGAAGGATGCTGCGATGTGCATGGACCAGCAGTCAAAGCCCCTAAAGACGCGCACAGTCAACATTGGATCCGAAGAACAGCCTAAGTTGGCTACCATTGGCGACTATTGGGATGATGAGATGGTCAGCAAGGTAACCCAACTCCTCCATGAGTATCAGGACCTCTTTCCAATGAAGTTCTCCGAAATGAAAGGTATCCTGGGTGATATCAGCGTCATGAAGATCCCTTTGAAACCTGATGCGAAGCCTGTGAAGCAACGTCCTTATAGATTGAATCTGAAGTATAAAGAAAAGGTTAAGGTGGAGCTGGGGAAGATGCTTGCTGCAGGAATAATCGAGCCGATTGAGGAATCTGAGTGGGTCAGCCCTATGGTGGTGCAGGAGAAGAAGACTAAGGGAGAAATCCTAATCTGCGTCGACCTAAGGAAATTAAATGATGCCTGTCTGCATGATCCCTTTCGTACCCCCTTTACAGATGAAGTACTCGACAATGTTGGAGGTCAAGAAGTCTACTCTTTTACTGATGGGTTTTCTGGCTACCATCAGATCCGAATTGCTCCAGAAGACCGACATAAGACAACATTTGCTACCAAAATGGGATCCTTTCAGTATACTGTCATGCCCTTTGGGCTGAAGAATGCACCTACTATATTTTCTAGAGTCGTCATCTCTGCGTTTAAGGAATATATACATAAATTCTTAGAAGTTTATTTTGATGATTGGACTATTTTTGGGCTAGTAAAAGACCATCTCACTAGTTTGAGACTTATGTTGAACAAGTGTAGATAGCACTAGATTGCCTTGAATCTAAAAAAGTGTATCTTTTGTGCCCCTTTTGGAATTCTGCTTGGTCACGTTGTCTGTAAGAAGGGATTGATGATGGATCCTGCGAAGATAGCTATCATTGTAAACCTGCCACCCCCGAAGTCCATCAAACAACTTCGCACGACACTCGGTCACACTGGTTACTACAGGAAATTCATCCAAGGATATGCTCAGATTACTGCTCCGATGGAAAGGCAGCTGAAGAAAGATATTAAGTTCGAATGGACACCGGAGTGCCAAGCAAGCCTAGATATTTTGAAGCAAAAGATGGTCACTGCCCCTATTCTAGTATTTCTTGACTGGAACAAAGAGTTTCATGTGCATGTCGACGCATAATCCATTGCTCTGGGGGTGGTATTGGCTCAACCAGGCGCAGGTCAGATCGACCACCCTATTTCTTTTGCCAGTAGAAAATTATCCACCGCAGAGAAAAATTATACTACAATAGAGCGGGAAGGCCTCGCTATGGTGTATGCACTACAGAAGTTTCGGCATTATCTGTTAGGCTCTCACTTTAAGATGTTTACTGATCATTCTGCTTTGAAATATTTGGTTAGCAAGCCTGTGCTAGGAGGAAGAATATGCATATGGCTGATTCTGTTCCAAGAATATGACTTCGAAATCATAGTTAATCCAGGGAGATTGAACCTAGGACCTGACCACTTGTCGAGGCTCGAGTCGGGCGAAGAACCCACCAGTTTGGATGAGGTCCTCCCTGATGCGCAGCTGTTTGCCATCCAGATAGTCGATGAATACTTCCAGGATATTGCTCAGTATTTGTATGCAGGGTTTCCACCTGCTGAAATGACAACACAATAGAAGAAGCAGCTGATAGTGTGAGCAACGGACTTCACCTTAATAGCAGGCCAGCTGTACAACATGGGACTAGATGAAATACTGCGCAGGTGTGTCTTGGAGCATGAAAGGCCACTGATTCTGGCTGAGGCCCATTCTGGTCCAGCAGGAGGTCATTATGCAGGGAAATCTACCGCATAGAATATTCTGACAGCTGGCTTATGGTGGCCCACAGTTCATAAGGATGCAAGAGAATATTGCCACAGCTGTGACGTCTGTCAGAGGACAGGCAAACCATCCAGGCGGGATGAAATGCCCCTAGTTTCGCAGGTAACCTTACAATCTTTTGACAAATGGGCTATTGACTTTGTCGGCCCTATCAACCCCCCTGCGAAGAGGTCCGGCGTGAGATATATTATTACAGCAACGGACTACCTTACCCGTTGGGCTGAATCCCAACCAGTCAAGAACTGTAGTGCTACTACAGCTACGCAATTAATCTTCGATCACATCTTGTCCAGGTTTGGGTGTCCTCGCGTCCTTATGAGTGATCAAGGATCACATTTTTTAAATAAAACTATTGAAGTACTAACTGAAGAATTTCAAGTATACCATCAGAAAAGTACAGCCTATCATCCACAAGCAAATGGGACTGTCGAAGCTTTTAATAATATCCTTGAGCATGCTTTGACAAAGATTTGTAATGCTAACAGAAATGATTGGGACCTTCGAATTCCAGCAGTGCTATGGGCTTACAGAACTACTTGCAAAAATTTGACAGGCCATACACCTTTCCGACTGGTTTATGGGCAAGAAGCCATCATTCCCATGGAATACATTGTTCCCAGCCTTAGAATATCTGCTTTCACCGAGATGGATGACCCAGCCATAATGACAGAGAGATTGAAACAGATATTAGAACTTCAAGAAGATAGATTTATTGCAGGTTTCCAGCAACAGGTGCAGAAAGCTTGAGAAAAAGCGTGGCATGACAGACACATCAAGAAGAGGCAATTCCAGCAGGGTGATCTTGTGCTCCTCTATGACAGAAAATTCATGAAGTTCCCAGGAAAGTTCAAGACACATTGGAAGGGACCATATACAGTACAGGAAGTTACTGATGGGGGCACAGTCCATCTCACTAAGTTAAATGGAGAACTTTTCCCTTCTATGATCAATGGGAGTCGTCTAAAAAAGTGCAGGGACAGGCCAGGCACTCAGATTTGGAGGTAGCACCAAGAAAGAAAAGTCTACGTACCCAGAACAACTGAAATTGGGTACTGGACCATAAGAGAAGCTGCTCGTAACACTAGGGAATGTCGCAGTCTGAAGGATGAAGTATGGAAAGTCGAAGGTTGGTTAGGGGTCGCAGGGTCATACTGTGTCGAAGTGGAAGGTGGTCGTTGTGTCATAGGTTCCAACTGTGTCGCAGTGTAGAATGTGATGGATGGGACAAAAGGAAATTGGTGGCAGCGGCACGTGAGCTACTCTCAATACCTGTAATTATGATATTTTGGGAAAATCTGAGGCCGAGTGTGGCGAGATTCTTGGCATTCAAGTAGATTTGGTGTCATTAATACACTATGCCGACAGTTCTTGTAACAAAATTCTATAAGTAAGCTACATTGGCTTGTGAAATTTTCCTCGAAGCAC
>LPNX010502840.1:6682-89182 GCA_001517045.1 Pseudotsuga menziesii | reverse complement strand
GTAGCAAGGAGAAATCCCTGCTACAATGAGGATGAGGATGACAATGAAGATGATGATGAACAATGATGGTGATGAGGAGGAGGATGATGACTATGACGATGATGATGAGGATGAGGGTGATGATGAGGAGGAGGAGGAGGAGGAGGAGGAGGATGAGGATGATGATTAAAAGAACACGATAACTATAACAATATTGATTAAAGTCACCTATCACCTATCAACAAATCATCACTAGTGGTTTGCAGTGAGAGCATACATTGATCCATCGGTACTCGTTTTGGCTTTTTTACATCCAAAAGAGCTACCAAACAAGCATTCTCATGATTTTATAACGTCCTTTGAGCATTGACATAAATCATTCTTCAATCTCTTTGTTTATGTTGCAAATTTTCCCTTGAAGCTGAATAGATCGAAGGACGGGAGGAATTATTATTTTCTTGGATGCACAGCCCATGGCTTCATTCACTGCCATATTTTCTTGGATGCATAGCCCAGCCCATGGATTCGTTCACCACCCTATTTTCTTGGATGTACATCCCATGGCTTCGTTCACCGCCCTATTTTCTTGGATGCACAGCCCATGGCTTCATTCATTGCCATATTTTCTTGGATGCATAGCCCAGCCCATGGATTCGTTCACCACCCTATTTTCTTGGATGTACAGCCCATGGCTTCGTTCACCGCCCTATTTTCTTGGATGCACAGCCCATGGCTTCATTCACCGTTAAAAGGAGGAATTATTTATGTCCATCATAGTGTTGTCTAAATGGTATTATAATGGGATAAGGATGCCATTACTCTTTTTTACTCTCGTACCAATTTAGTTATGAAAAAACACATATGCGTTATAGCTTTATTATATCGCATATGCAATATGAATAAGCTATAATGCATATGCGTTATAACGCATATAACGCATATGCATTATAATGCATATGCATTATTTTAAAATTAAAATAATTGGCGAGAATAAGGTTTGGCATTAGGTTCAAAAAAATCTTCTGACTACTGAACCTATTGGCTAGGACAAATAAACCAGGGCTATTGCTTGTCTTTTAGAACTCTATCAATATGCTCACTTTAGATGGCATGTTTTTCTATGACATACACAATATTTTTTTATGAAAATCTAGGATATTGTAGAGTACGATCTTACAATTTTGAATATGTAATTTTTTCCTTCAAAACTATGTTTTATTTATTTATATTTATTTTTCTAAATGACACACGTTAGTTTTAAAAAATACATACATCGATTGTTTGTTATATAACTTTTGATTTCCATCACAAGTTCTCAATAAAACCATATGGTGCACTAGACGAGATCAATATCTACGATCTTATATTTAAAAATCAAGGATTTCATTAATTTTTTCCCCTAAAGTGTTGCACCCACACATAAGCTTTTAATTTCAAGATTTTTTGACTTCAATAATTAATAATAAAAAAATTAATTCATGAAAAATTATGAATAAATAGTGTTGCACTAGGCCCATATGTCCGTTATATGTCTGCAATATTTTACCCAAATTGACATCATTTACGTCATATATTGCTGCACCCGCACAAACATATATGTTAAGATGTGCTGAAAATTTGAAAACCCACTTTCACGGAAACTAGTTTTATAATCATTTACACAAATTTTCTCTGCATAAATGCTATATATTATAAAATCTGATTCAATTTCCTATCTTTTCTCTTTTTACTTCATCTTCAAATAAGCTAGGGAAGTACCCCTAATTGTCACCTAAAGTCAGATTTTTTCATTTATTCCAGTATTATGTGGCATCTAAAGTGTCTTTATTCCAGTATTATGTTTCTAAAATATCATATTAACCTATGAAACACTCAATTTTCAAACGCCTAACTAATGTGCATTTATATTTCTGCATGTGCATGCACATCACATACATATACATCCTCATGTTGATCCTCAACATTTTTTCCTTGTCATTCTTGATCATGATCATAACCATGTCTGCATAATCCCATATATATTGTAATGTATTACATGTTCCTTTATTGGTGATATTGAAATGGGTTTTTTTCCTAAATAAAAAGGTACATTTCATTTAAAGATTAACAAAACACATTATACAAATACTCTATGGAATCATGTTTACTCATTGTCATCTTTATGGAAACTATTTTGTCTTGCAAATTAGATATTTTTGTTGCAAATTCCTCTAAAGATATATTTTTCAAAAGTCTAGCTTCTCAATCATATAGATCATAACATATATTTAGGAGTTTAAAAACTATACCAAAGGTTGTTCCCAACCTTATGGGGCATGCACAATTACAAAAAAAAATGTCTCTCTTAAAAATTAACTAGATGTTATCTATAGTTGCTCAATGAGATCTAGTAAGCCAAAACAGAGTGTATAAGCCAAAAATAATAATGGAATGGGTCCTGGATCATGTTCCACAATGTTTTCATTATTGATATCCCATTACATCCACATATATTCAACCTGTCTGAGCCCAAATTTTAATAATTGTTCGACATGTTCGTTCTTTTCACGGAAAATGTGTTGATAACTGATAAAATGAAATCTCTTTGTAATCCTTACCAAGTCCTCATAGATTCTTATTAAATGAATGTTATTTGGTAGTTTCCTCTTTTTCATCTAGTATATGACTAGAAGAGAGTCACTAAAGATCTGTATCTTATGAATTCCAAGACTGTAAGCAAGAAGTAAGGTGTACTTTAATGCTACCAACTCTGCCTGATTGTTGGTGGGTTGACCCATAACCCATGGGAAATATGTGAACACGAGCTTCATTGATGTGTATGATTCCCCTAGCACCTCCCTTAGCTGGATTTACTTGAGAGGGCCCATAAAAAAGGCTCAACTTTTAGAATGGTTTATGATCACCTCTCTTATTCGTATTTGTTTGATAGGAGCTTTGTCTTGTGGAAAAAGACTAATGATGGATAAGGCTTTGTTTCCATATAATTCCATAGGAATATGAATATCCTCAAAATAGCCATGTTTCGTGCATTCCAAATATGCCAGATGAATATCACTGGGAGGGCTTGAAAATATCTGTAAACATGATTATTTAACCAAGCTGAAAATGCATCTTGTAGTTGATATCCATGTCATATGATGTTCAACCCTTTAATTTTGGATATATGGATCCAAATTCTATTCATATACAGGTAATGTATGAATATATGGTCATTAATTCATTGTTGGATTTACATAATGGACACCATCTTGGTCCAATCCAAAATCATTGGGTCATAATCTCCCAAATTGGAATAACCCCTTGTAATGCCAGCTAGAGGAAGAGCTTCATTTAAGAGGGAATTGTAATTTCCAAATAATATTATTCCACCACAGAGGACATGGGTGTTCTTCCTCTTCCCAGATAGTATGGTATCCTTGTTTCGAAGTATATATGCCTCCTTCAACATTTTTAGCCCAAACTAACTTATCTTGAGAATCTGTAAGATGAATATGAGATTCCTTTAAATATTTTAAGAATGATTCCCAGATATTACAGTCCTCAATCATCAGGTCCAAATCCATAGCACTAACCCAAACTTTTTTGGTATTTAAGTGGTTGATTCCCATTACAATATGGGCCAAATGAAGAATATTCTTGTTATGTAAATGTTATTAAGGATAATTTAGAATTGTATATTTTTTACATCTATCATATATACAATTGATAGACTACTTGTATATTATGTATAATATGTATTGTGATTCATGATGTATGGTATACTATGTGAAGTTTTGTTTACATTCCACTTAATCTTTAACATTTTTTCCTATTTTGCAATAATGATTTGTTTACTCTATACAAATAATTAGTGATTTTGTTTTCTAAATGAAATATGTTCGTTAATTGACCGTGTATCCATGATAGGCTTGATGTCAAGATCAAGAATTTATATTAGGACCAAGGCCCAAGTTATGATTGGGCTAGTTGATGTTGGGATGAGGATCAAACCCATGTTTAAGACCTAATTGATTTAAGTTGATTTGAAAACCAGAAACTAAGGTCAAGATCTTAGAAATGAGATCTTGCTCAAGCTTAGGACTAGGAACATTTTTTATGTAAAAATGTTAACTTACATCTCCTAATGAATTTTGACACAATTTTTTACTTTATTAATAATATTTATGTAATAAAATTTGGCTACCAAATCATTTTTAACAATATTTTTAATGTCCATTTTGATTGATTTTTATATCTAAATCAATGATATTATGAACAGGAGCCACAAGTTAGCAATGTCCTTGACATTGCATGTGCATCGGCTACTAGTTGGCTAGTGGTTTGTAATTGTTATAAATTTTATTTGAAATGCTAAAAGATCAAACTGATATAATTCTCATTTGTATTTGTTGCACTAAAATTCAAAGGTTTAATCAAACCTCGACTAATTTCATTATTTCCATTATCTTGTTTTGGGGTGATGCTCTACAAAGGTTACAAAAAAAAAAACATCAATAAGCTTTATCTTAAAGTTGAATTGACATTAATGATGAGAATATCAATATGTGGCTTCTAGGTTACTAGCACTAGTGCTTCCATGTATTCCTTCCCTAGACTTTGTATCTTCTATTTTGAAGCTTATAACTTCCACATGGGTTGCTAATCATTCATCTTGAATGAAATCTTGTTCTATATGGAAAATTAAAATTGTGGTTTTAAGTTACATATTATATTAAATTACATAGACAATAAATTATTCTATTTAGTATCACATCCAGTATGTGTGATTACAAACCCAAAAAATTCTATTGCATGGAAGGCGTCAATGACAAGCTCTTTTTGGTCATTGCCAAAAACAATTATTTAGACAATAAATTAGGACATGTTGAATCAAAACAATGAACATGAAGTTGTATTCTCTACTTCTATTGTACTAGATACTTTCCTCTCTACCTCAAGTTGTTCTTATAAGGCTTGGATCAAATTACTCATGGTCCTAGGTTTCGACATAATATGTTCAACCTTCCAGGCGATGCAGGAATATCAAAGCAACCTAAAGTCAACCCTTGGGCATAAGAGGTTTATCATTACAATTCTATATGAAAAATGATCCAACTACAAATTCTAAGATTAATCTCGACCATAGAAAAGGGAATATACCACATATCGTGAGCTGGACAATGGCGTCAAATCTCCTATCAATAACATCAAGAAAGGCCACCAATACTCTCATCAATGTTCACCCAGCTACCTCTTTCTCAATGGTGGAAGGAAAAATAGAATAAATGGTGGAAGAAATAGTTTCTAAGTTCTAACTATAATTTATGTAGTTCCATTTATGCTTCTCTTAGTTATTTTACAACCCAAAATTTCAATAAAAATTTCATCTTCAACATAATCAATTGAATAATCATTTCAATAAATTAATTGAAATGAATTAATCCAAGAAAGAGATAGTAAGATACCTCTAACTATTATTTGACCTAGGGTTCAAGTTCCTACTCAATCCAACTCCTTATCATCTTGTTGAATTGGTGAAGCATTTCCCAAACTGGGAGTATTCCTCATAGCTAACTACTAGCTTATCTAGTTTTCTAAGTATAAGAAACCTAGGTTTGTAGCCCTTCATAACATATGTCTCTAACAACAAAAACAACAACCAATACCTAAGCTTCAAGTTTCAAATCTCTAGGTTCCAAATTTCAATTCTCCCTC
Organism: Pseudotsuga menziesii; assembly: GCA_001517045.1. Taxonomy (NCBI): domain Eukaryota; kingdom Viridiplantae; phylum Streptophyta; class Pinopsida; order Pinales; family Pinaceae; genus Pseudotsuga; species Pseudotsuga menziesii. The sequence continues at coordinate 83,509 of LPNX010502840.1, read as the reverse complement.
ACCCAATGTTTTTTTCCTTTGAAGCTAATTCTCTCCAACAAATAAAACCCCTCACTCTTTTCAAAAACTCTTGTTTATGCATTCTCCCTAGTGCCTTCCTAGCCTCTTGAGGAGAGTCCTAGGTAAGTCACAATATAATAAAATATCACCTCACCTACCCAATACTAATAATCCTGACATTTTACTATATTAGAAGATAAATTCCAAACAAATCAAATCAAATTCTTTTAAGACTACGAAATCCTATCTCCTAAAATGAAATTAATTCCTAAATGAAATGCAGTTTCCTCTTACAGTAATAAAATGAAATTAAATTCCAAAAAGAAAATTAATCCACATGAAGGTTAAATTAAAAGCATATAAATTTATTTCCTAATACACCCATCATGCAAGATCCACATGGATATAGGTGGCCACCCACCTATTCCTTTATCTCGAAACAATTTCCAATGTTGGCAATTTTCCAGTAATTTCTACTGTATTTTTATGTCCTAGACTTTTGGGGCCCTTTTGAGGTCCTAAACGATGTTTTTTGGGTCCAAAAAAACCTATATGGGAGTCTTCTACTATGTTTGGTACCGATCCATAATTTTACTCCTTAGATAGATATTTCCAATGGACTATTGAGTGCCTTAAATAATAATCTTATGCAAAAGTTTTGACCTTGGGAAGTTGACTATTCAACTAACCACCTTGGGGATGCAAACTTTATGATTGTTCATACTATATGGTTAGGTTTTTGGATGTTTTAGGTTCTTTCCCTCGTACTTAAGATAAATAGGGAATTTCATCCTCCTTTTTTATTATGCTTGTCATGAATGAGTGTAGCCACCACATCTCTTCTCAGAGATATTGCTACCACAATTACGAGTTGATTTTATTTTATAGTTTTTTATGCTTAATTTATTTTTAATAGAATCTAAGTTTATTGTATAATTGTGTTTATTGCAATATATGTGTGTGTGTGTGAACATATATATGGTCTTTTCATTTTGTTCTCACATAATTTCGTATCAATGCACCAACTAGTAATAATATTATTTTAATTATTAATATATATATATATCTAAACAATACTAATGTACATGTGCAAGGTGTGTATGTGTAGCTAGCATACACATAGTTTATGTGTGTATAGATGATATGTAAGTTTTTCTAAGTTAATTCACTTAGGATCTTTATCTGAAAGAATAATAAGGATAGCAAGATATCAAAGATACATAAGTACACAAGACACACAAATTTTCATCGGGGAAACCATTTGAAGGATAAAACCCCACAAACTTCCTTAGAATAGTTCTGTCATAAATACAAGATATCAATATGGAATAAACCAAGAAAAGTATGTCTTCTGCAGCTCTCTCTCTTCTTCCTCATTGTCCTCTCTCTCTTGATGCACACATGAGAGAGAGATAGATAATGAGTGTGTGTCAAATGAGGAGGGAGTCTCCCTATTTATATTATTCCATTGAGTATCTAACTCAACTAACTAGGTCGTGCAGTTAACCTCTTGGATCTGACCTACCTAGGAATACTCACAAATACGTTTTCCTTTATTTAACCTGGGGACTATTTCCCCGACTTACAATAGATGGTTAACCTCAGTGACCATACACAATGATGAAATCCCAAAAAGAGGGAAACACATCTCTGATGGGGGTACAATAATATACAATAATAACATACATCAATTTATCTTCCAAAGTTATAGTTACAACAACACTCCCTGCTAACTAGGAAGGTATTCTCTCACCATAGTCACCAACACATTTGGTCATAGTCACTCAGTCATCATCATCACTGGAGCCATAGTCCTCATCTTGTCCAATATTTCGTATATATCCGTCATAGGAGGTTTCTACAGAGGCAACCCTTTTTTCATGTTGGGTGTATGCCTATTCCTCATCCAGGTCTTCGTCATATCCATGAGCAATCCATCGCATAGGTACATCCTAGGACCATTATTTACATTTCCACTGCAATAACCTGCATCTCCTATCGTCATCTCTTTGTCCTACAAAAAACAAAGCAAAACACACAGATCATACCACCTGTGTTCGACCAACATAAGAGTATTCCACAATGTTTCACATCATCAAGACAACCTACAACTTCCACTATGCGAGAATCACCTTGGAGCACAGCAAGGGCATTATGTCTCTTTACGGTCAGCTTGCATTCTACCTACATAGGAGAACTCCCCAAGTGCACACCAAGTGCCTTGTGACCTCATCATCTCCAACATGCGAATACACACATACAAGGATTGATTAAGGCCAAAAAACCTACATACCACGCCAGGAATTTGACATTCCAGGTCAACCTCAAGGACTTATTACATCCAAACAACCTGCATCCAATATCTTTTCAGTTTGAACAACCTTTCGAGACTTATTACATTTGAGCAACCGTTGTGCCACGCCATGACTGCTTTTACACTTCAGACAACCCACATGACTTATTACATCCAAACAACCTGCATACTATGCCAAGATATTTTACGCTTCAGATATAACCTATACCATGATTGATTATGCCAAGGATAACTTGAGAGCTTTTCCAAGACCGATTACATCCGAGGACAACCTACAAGACTGATTATTTTTTAGCAACCTGTGTACTAGGCCAAGATATTTTCTTCTCAGATAACCTATCTCATTTCCCAGGTGATATCTCATGCATATGTGTCTTCTAGTATCTTGTCATCTTCTAGCATAGGAACACATCAGGACTGATTATGTCCAAGGATAAACTGCGACCTTTTCCAGGACTGATTATGTCCAAGGATAAACTGTGACCTTTTCTAGGACTGATTACATCTAAGGACAACCTACAATATTGATTATGTCATTAAGAAAACCTGTATCTCCAACTATGCTAGAAATCATCAGTCCATCTTTCAAGGTATCGTTCTTGATCACGCCAAGTGTTTCTTTGAAGTACTCGAACTTCACTCTGGCTAGATGATTGGTCAATACATCGAATATTTGCTCATATGTTTCCACATACTGGAGCTTCACTTCTCGTCTCTGCATCATACAAAAATGCAATTTAGATCAAACAAATTAGAGAGTAGATTTCGAAGCCATACTACCTCACAACTAGCCAAGCAAGTGAAAACATATTTTGCCTCAGATGTACCCAGTCCCATGTAGGACTTCTTTCTACTAAACCAAGAGATCATACCATATTTCAAACTGAAGCAACAACCCAAAGTGATCCTCCTATCATTGGTGCTACCTGCCCAATTTGAATCAACATAACCATGCAATTTAATCTTTCGATTCACATCATACTTGAGCCCATATTCAAATGTATGCTTCAGGTACCTCAATATATGCTTTGTAGAAACCAGGTGAACATGTCTCAGATCCGTCAATAACTGACTCATTTTGGTCACAACAAAGAATATGTCTGATCTCATATTCGACGGACACATCAATGAACCAATCATATGAAAATATAGAGTGGCATCAACCGACTATGATGAAGCATCACATAGTAGATTCAAGTTTGATGGCATAGGTGTGGCCATTGCCTTGCAGTCTAGCGTTCTGAATCTCTTGAGAATATCCACTATATACTTTCCTTGACAAAGGAAAATCCAATCTGCATTCTAACACACCTCCATGTCTAAGAAGTAGTGCATCATCCCTAGGTCTTTCATCTTGAAATCATTAGAAAATTTTCTCCTTGCATCTACAATGAGTTTGTCCTCTCCTTTCGGGTCATCTACATATACTAGTCTTTCGCTTTCAACCTTAATATAAAGGTCGGAACCTTCTTTACTCCTGGTAAATCCTAATTCCATTAGAAAGTTGTCCATCATGTCGTACCATGTCAAACTCAGAGATATTATATAGTCACTCCATTTGAAGTGGAGCATCATCCTTCCTTTGCATTTTGTACTCTATGTATCGAAACATTTTGTACTAGAGTGACATGTATCTCCCTCTGCTACTGATATTCTATGTATCCATCTATGGTCACTGGATACCAAGATCCTTTATCTTAAACTTTGTTGAAAAGTTCCTCTTGCACCGATATATGAGATTTCACTCCTCTATAGGCTTCCATCTTGAACCTTGTAGCAAAGGTTAAGTTCTGCATCACTCTAGGTGATCCCAAGTTCCTCATGTAACTGTATGTGCTATCCCATGGGTGTCTTATATGCTCGTATAAATACTTATGTGCACATGTGGTTCTCTACTCGATATACACTTCTACTGGAAAAGTGTGTCTGTTCAATGGAGTATGTCATACCATAGTCTACTCCCTCTTTCTAAGAGAAACCATAAACATTTCTTTGTATCCCTCAATGCTTCCATCCACTGGATTCTTGATCTTGTAGATCCACATGGAAGACACTACACACTTCCCTTCAGGTCTCAGAACCGCATCCTAGACATCATTCTTCGTAATCAACTTGTACTCTTTGGTCATAGTCTCCTTCTATTTTTTCTTGACCACTTTTTCATTGTTGGAAGGATATGCATCAATGATGTCACTCAACAGTGCCACATAACTGGAGTGTGTTTGAGGCCTCTTACTTTCTTTGGAAGTCTCACCATACTATTCTCCATATTGGATGATTTATCATGCCCAAGATGGTGTTCATATCTCGAGGTGGATCTATCATTCTCTTTAGGTCATATCATGATTCTTTATATTCTTCTCAATATCTTTTTTCTGCCATGGTGTCTCTAACCTGGGGAGCTTCAAGTTCCTCTTTTGAACTGTTGTCACTTGTTCTTTGGAACAATATTTTCCACAAGTCAAGTTCAGTTGCATGATTAAAAACATTTTATTATTTCCAAAACATATTAATCTAATGCATCAAGATACATGTCACATAGTCATGCACCCATCTTATACAATTCTAAAACATTCATCCATGTCCCCTATGCACCCTCCTATTGCAATTTTTATGGTCATCCTTTTTCAACTGGTCGGTGGAGAGAAGTGTTTGAAACATGAAGCTCTAGTTTCGTCAAATTCTTCTACAGAATTTCCTGATCTTGTTTCTGATTTATCCCTGAATTTTATGCTCCTCAAGGTATGAAACTTCTTCTTGTGGTATCCTCTTATATCTTCTTTAAAAACCCACAGGTTAGAGCAGAATTGGATTCACCAAGTGGTACTTATGCTAAGTTTCCCAAGGTGACTTGTTTGAGGATTGTTTAGCATAGAGAACTTGTACATACTTCCACATGTCACTATTTCACCTTATGGGTCTAAAACTTGGACCACATAAACCACAGTTTGGACCTTCCTAGCCCTAGATATATCAATTTTCCCTAGGTCACATGTTTAAGATTGTATTCTAGAGGACGTTGGAACCATGCTTTGGAGGAATCATATCTCATAAATTATAGCGAATATATGTCTAAAACACGCACACAGGGTACATAAATATTTATTCTATGTCCTATCCAAGTTTCAGCTCTTGATCCTTCTCCAATCTAGAGTTATAACAAAATTCCCAAAATGACTAGATTTTCTCTTCTAGGGTTTTCAAGCATGAACCCTTAATTTCCAATAATTGCCATTGTAGCAGTATTTTAGGTACACAATGCCTTCTTTCAGAGTGGCTCTGATACAATGATATTTTTTCTTAGTTAATTCACTTAGGATATTTATCTAAATTAATAACAAGAACAACAAGATATCAAAGATACATTAGATACACAAGACACAAAGATTTTCATCGGGGAAACTATAAAGGATGAAACCCCGCAAAATTTCTCATAATAGTTTTGTCACAAAGACAAGATAACAAGATGTAATAACCCAATCACAATATATCTTATGCAGATATCTCTCTCTTCCTCCTCATTGTCCTCTCCCTTCTAATGCGAACATGAGAGAGTGAATGAGTGTCTGTCAAATGAGGAGGGTGTCTCCCCATTTATATCCTTCCGTTGAGTAGCTAACTCAACTAAAATATTTAAATATTTCAGGTAGAGACCTTGAGGTTCTTGGAGGAACTCTCTTTTTGTCTCACTATATTATATTATAGTGTCAACTGCAACTTCAAGAATATATCCCTCCAAAATTCTATCGAACCAGAAGTAAACAACCCCATATATAGGATTACTGACTCTTTCCAACCATTATATTTGTTGAGGATTCCAGTCTATGGGTTCTCCACCTTGAAAATCTTTCCTCTGAGTTTCTAGCTTCGCCAACCATTCATGTAGCAGAATAGGAAACTCACCAAAGAAAATTTCATGAATACCTCAGTAAATATACCTTTCTAACCATTCTGTCCGATTCAATCGTGAACCTTTACTTTCTTCTTGTGAAAATCCTCTCGCTTTGTAATCCAACCAAACTTGAATCTCTTGTTTGATCGGGTGCCAAAACATCTCCCCTTCACATTGATCCTGGTCCCGGAAACAAAACCATTTGTTAGCATCAATTCCACTAACCTAGGTTTAGTCTTCCCTACGTGACCAACAAATACCAAGGCACAGGCCCGACATAGTGTAACTTTGTCAGAAACACCTATAACACAAGTGAGGTCTCACCTGAGATGCCGATGGGGACTGTGAGAACCAGGATTCTGTAATTATGGAAGGGGATTTCTTCATGACAATGTTGACAGAACGCTCGAACGAAACATAGGGATGGACTATTGTCGAAACATACACAACAAGTAAAGCACGTCGATCCGTCGACACATATGCATCATATAAATATACAAATCTAAAGCATGTCTACCACCATTGTTATCAACATTCCATGGTCATTAGTGCGACAAACTCATAAATATTAATACACAATATAAATAGATATCATAGACACACCTATTTAATGTGGAAACCCATACCACAAAAAAAACAAAAGCACTTTTCTTCTGGCATGAGTAATATTTAGAACGCTTTTGGTATGTGCACACAACTTATAGGCTTCTTTCAATATCTTCATACAATAGATGATCTTTCTTTGTCTTTGTCATGGTATCATGTCTTCTTTCTTCTCTTTGTTGTCCTCTTTTCAGGATCATCTTTTTCTTCCGAGCTCTCTCTAGATTAAGATATATCAAGATCGTTATAAGTGACATTATAAGAGCAATAAGAGTCGTCCACACACAGCTTATGGATCTACCTTATATAATTTTCACAACTCTTGTTATAATTGTTGACTAATTCTCTAACTAACCCAAGAAATCTCATTACATTAATAGAGGCTATATCGACCCAATTTACATTCATGCCCATTCCCAAAATAAACTACTAGTCTAACTTAACTCATTATTTACATTTATTATTTCCTAAAAAACAGGTCAAATTACTGGATTTGACTTACTCTTCTCCTTTTTCGTTGCAACCTTGCTCACATTGAGACCATATTCTTCACATTTCCCACCAAAACACTTATGTCCTTTCCTAGGGCCAATAGGGGGGTGCACCTAAGGATACCAACGAGTTCAATTTTTTTGGTTATTTTTGGTTATTTTGGGGATTTTTCCAAAAATATGTAATTTAATATTGTTTAAGGGATTGGGGTCTGTTTTCTAATCCATTTTAACGGATTAGGGTATTGGATGCTGCAAAATACCTAGATTTTTTATTGTGAGTGATTCATAATGAGAATGAGAAAATAGGAGGTGTGGCTCCAAGTTTTTTTGGTTTTCCTCATTAAGTGTTTCTAGGGTAAACATTTGTGTATTATGTGTGAATGTTATGGTGTAGTCTCTATTTTTCTTGAAATAATATGTATGCTTTGCTTCTCTGCACAAGTTCAAAACTTATAAGCAGATTTTAGGAAATCATGCTTATAAAAAATCGTAGACTTGGGTTCATCATTGCCCAAGCTCGCAGTGTCCCAAATCTTATCCATTGAGCTCAACATTGTTTTCACCAAATCCACCCTCTAAATTTTCCCATGAGCCGCTTCAATGCACATTAAAATGATCATGAATTCCCACCACCCCCATTATACTATTTGTCTTGCCAGGTGTCTTCCCGATGGTAATCTATAGATCCATTGGGGACATTTAGAATAAGGTTCCTATGCTAGGTTTTACCTCCCTTTCACCTCATTAAAGTAATTTTGAAATGGTAACTTGATAATCAATTGAAAATATTTATATGATTACGCATGATCTTATGTTTTGGTAGACTAATATGCATGTTAAATCGGTTGTGATCGCTAGGTACTTATGGTACTAAAGTGACCTCAATGCAATTGACATCGAAAGAGGAATGGTGTACTATGAATCATTAATTCATGAGTTAATTATTGGCTTGATACTTTTTGCATGATATGTGGTTTAGTGTAAGTTTTATAGGAAACATAGTTGCTCAAACTTGTCATTCGATGACGTATCTCTAAGAACAACAATAGTAGCACAATGCAAAGAAATTTCTTACATTGTGTTATTTAATAATATTATATATATATCATCAATACAATGGTATTGGGCCATGCTAAATATGGTCGTCAGGGAATAGACATGTCATGTAGTATTTAATTAACCTATTAATGAATAATAAAGAAATTAATGAGTATAATAATTGTAACATACAACTAGGTATATTACAAGTCATCCCACCCTGAAAATATTCATCCTCAAAACTTGGATAAAAAAGGAGCTCTTGATTTAAGCTCTGTGTTTGCTTAATTGATTGCAACTTCAGGGAGGATATAGAACTTGATGAGATACTCAATGATGATCAAACTTTATTCAATTGTTTATGTCGAATAATAGTACTGTAATTCAATAATTCTTGAAACAATTGGTCACATTTCCATTCAAATTTCTCTATGCGTGGTGAGCATAAAATTCTACGGATAAAAACACAACGACTATGCAACCAATGATTCTTGCAAGGAGGACCCTTCTAAATTTTCAATTTGATATTTCCATGTTGAAATTGTGTCATCATTTTTATCTATAATATTTTTACATGCTTTGGCATGTCATTATTCTATGGTTGACATATGGCTTCGTTAGTGATGATCTTTGGATCTTCAAACATTGTTGAATATTTGGTTATACTTGTTATGGTTTCCTTATCTAACAAGGTCTTCTCTCATTGTTTCTTGGAATTTGTTTGTTCTTGTGATTCTTGATCACATTGAATTTCGACATCATATAGATCACCTATATCTTCATGGATAAAAAAATCTTCCGGGTTTCAATATTCTATATTATCATGATTATGATCAATTTCATTGCCTTTATTTTCATCATTGCACTCTTCTAAAACTTCATTTCCTTCATAATTGTTATTGACATCATCTTCATATTTATCAATATTTTATGCTTTGTCATTATAATCTTCGATATATTTATCTTCTTTAAAGTCAATATCGACATCATTTTCATCAATACCTCGTGTATATGCATCTTCATTGTTGTTATTATCATTACCATCAAAATCTTTTCTAGATCCTCCTTGATTTTCCACATTCTAAACATCATTTATGTCCTTTACATCTTTCTTCTCTTCATCATGGCTATTATCTTCCTCATAATGGCCTTGCCTACATTTTATACTCCATGCATAGCTTCTAGTTTGTCTTTGCTTTAGACTTTCACTAGGCATTTTTATAGATTTTATAGTTGTGTGGAGATCTTTGCCACTCATTTATGTTCCTTGTAAGAATATGCAAACAAGAGTGACATGATATTTATTAATTTTTGGTACATTTGCATATTTATGCTCTAGCATCATATTTGGAACATCACATTTGGGACACCAGTTCTTGTCCTTACTTTTATCTTATAACGTGATTCTTCGGCAATGGGGAATATAAGGAATTTATCTATATGCTTTTTGTTCTTCTTTTGTCCTGTGCATAATGGTGATCCTTAGGTGAGGGGGGATATAAGGAGGTAGTCGATAATGTTTTTCTTCTATCATGAGTGTAGTAGTGATTTTGAACTACCCCATCTCATAATGAGGGTTTATTGGTTTCTCATCATCAGTTATTTCTCTTCCTCTTCTTTTGTTCATATGTTCTGCCTTGAATTATTTTTTGTATTCGTGATCACTCATTTGAGCTGTGATGAATTTTCCATCTTCATTGCCTTTATCTTCATCAATGGTGTCATTATAATTTTGGTCATGTGCTTCTTCATTTTTGTTGTCAACATTCTTATTAGATTCTTCTTCCCGTAACTGTATTAGTGTCATTTTTAATGTCTCTTTCAGTATTTCTCCATCTATTTTAATTCTTTCATAAATCCCATTAAGTATTTCTTCAAATGCTAAGGGCATCGTACTTCTAGCTATAAAAGTCTTCAAAAAATATTTAGAATTCTTTTTTGAAAAAATAACTATTGAAAATAATAATGATTATTATTATTAAAATTTAATAATAATAATATTACTATACATATATTTCCAATAGTTTGGAGAGTTAAATATTGATTATTACTATTAAATCATTTATTAATCATTATTTTTATTTTTATAGTTTAGGTGAGAAATATTATAATACAATATATTATTCTTGAATAAGTGAAATTTTGGGTTGAAAACCTAGAGCAAGGGTGAAATGGATTGGAAAATGGAGCGATTGGAATGAAGAGAGGCATGTGATGGTGGAGCAAATAGAGGCATGGGATTGCAATAGAAAGGGGTGAGTGTGGAGTAATGTAGGAGGAAGGGTGTGAGCATGGAGTGGTTGTACAAGGACTAAGTATGAGATGGAGGAAAAGGAGAAGGGGGTTGGGACATCGCGGATGAGGGAGATGGACGTTGGCGCAAGCATGGAGTGCTTAGAGGTGGTGGAGTGATTGAACTTTGGAACTTAGAGATTTGAACTTTGAAGCTTGGGAACCTTGAGCTTGGTTATTAGTTGTTATTTTGTTGTTAAAGATATGGGAAAGAAGGGTTAGGAAACTTACATTTTTTTTATAGCAATATAAATGAATATGTTGCTAGTTGTTTGGTAGGATTAATCCTAGTTTGGGTAATACTTGATTCAACAAGTTGCTAATGACTAGACTACTAAGGGTTGAATACGTCTAAGCAGTAGACTGCAAAAATTGATGGTTTTAGATGTATTTCACTATCTCCTCGATTTAATAAGTTGTATCAATTAATTTATGAAGTTGTCACATTTAATATATTTAATTAGATAAATTCAAGTTTTACTTAGTAATTGGTAATTATTGACTAGTAGAAACTCACATAAATTTGCTTTGACAGGTTCTATTCATTAATTTATGAAGCATTTAATTTATTTAATTATATGATTTTAAGTTGTACTTAGTAAGTAGTGAATAGTAGAAACTTACATAAATTTTTACTTAGTAACTTATTAACTAAGCTATTAGAAGGTAAGGAAATTAACTATATTATTAAAAATTACAATTAAAAAAATAATAATTAAAACCTTCAAATATGAAATATTGTTAGCACAATAATTAGTTGCTTGGTTGGATGAAAACAATTAATAAAAAAACATCAAGGAATAAGGATGTTACCATAGTCTTCAAGCTTATTTTGGTATTCTTGATTTAAGATTTTATGAATCGAATAAATATCACTATAAGAATTAATATAGTTGTGTAGAAGGCAACCTAGAAGGAAATGAGTTTCATATTCAATCTCCTCTAAATTACATAGAATACATTTTTTCCCAAAGGAATTTTGGTAAGAATCCAATTTTTGTTTGACTATGTAGTACACATGAGTTAATTTAGCTTAGCAGTCAATATTTTCTTCTTAAACCTTGTAATTTAGGGTAGGAAGAATGATCAAACTTGAGATCAATGGTATTTTTTGATATTTGCATTAGTACATAGAAGTTTAAACACCTAATTTTTTTTTTCAATTTTAGGTTTCATCATAAAAAAAATGGCTATATTGTTTTGGATGTCCCAAAGTTTAATCATTTATCAATGTTATTTTTCCAAATTTTTTTAGACAAAGGTAAGTTAAGCACAATTGGAAGGAAATGTTTGGAACTTGTCTTACTTAAGGCTTTCAAGCATGTACTTGTATAGAGTATATCCTTTTAATGTTTCACATTAAATGAATCCAACATATATCAATCTTACATTACACAACAACAATATAAATAATTAAAAAACTAGGTATTTTCTATATTTGTTCAATAAAAAAGGCAATATTCTTTTTCAAATAAAAAATTACAATAAATTTATATTTATACCCATGATATAATGTCTAACATTGTGACCCCAAGGAAAACCTTATTAAACTTGAAACAAAGAAGACAAAGATTATGAGGTAAGATGAAGAAACTTAGAAACTTAAGAGTAGGGATACGTGTGATAATAACACTATTTTTTTTCATAACTATGCTAGTTAAAGAAGAATCAATAATGCTATTCAGGATTTGAAAAATAAGAATGGGGAGCTTATCAATGACTAGAAATCATTGGAGGAGGTTGTTGTCATGTAATTCAAGGCTATTTATCAACATAATAGTACACAAAATTTAGTTGAACATCTACAGGTTTTGAGGCACTATTCTAGATTATTCAATGATGAAGAAGTACTAGATATTGGGGTTGTTGTAAGATCATATGAGATTAAATATGTATTAAACATGTTTTCTAAGGAATAGAGTCTAGGCCCATATGGGTGGACCATGGATTTTTTTCTTCACTTTTATGATTTGATGGGAATGATTTAGTGAACATTGTGGAAGAATCTAGAAGAATGGAGTATGTGCCCAAAAATATGAATTCAACCTTTATTGCATTAATTTCAAAAAAGGAAAAGGTTGAGTCCTTTGATCATTATCATCATATTTATCTATGTAATTTGATCTATAAACTCATCACCAAGATCATCTATAATCGAATCAAGCCCTTCTTAGCAAGAAATATATCCAAGGAAGAGTTCGGTTTTCTATCCAATAAACATATACTTGATGCGGTGGGTGTGGTTCAAGAGAGTCTCCATACTATTAAGACCAAAAATATTCAGGCCTTCATTCTTACAATGAATTTGATTAAAGCTTACGACCAAGTTGATTGGAATTTTTTGAGATTTGTTCTGATTTAGATTGGTCTTCTAGTTGAAGTGAAATGTAATATCCTGATTTTGATCCCATTTGCATTAAAATTATACACAATGTAAGTATCATTATTAAATCATGGTGATCAGCTCAAGGCCAAGGCCTCACCATCGATTTAGTGTTTTATGTATTGGCAATTAAAATCGATACCTATGGTTCTCGTGCTAGCCAAGAACAATATATTTTGAGACATCATGTAAATATGTAATTTAATAAAATACCCACATCTAGCTATGCAATGCAACAAGAGATGGGGGCATCATTTCACAGGGGAAAGGGGGGGGGGGGGTATTCAAACCCTTGAGAAAATAGTGTAAAGACAAATGTCAATGAGAGAACCCATAAAATATCAACTACCCATTTTGTCTTATGCATCCAATCATTTATGTCTTCCAGAAGTTTGTTGAGGTAGTTAATGCATTGGGAATGGACAGGTATGGCAGTCAATTTTGTATTGGGGCAAGCCATCATTTTTGAAAAAAAGTGTTTTTGCTTATGGGGCAAGAAAATGCACCAAGACATTGGTGCCCAAACCATTCCTTACCCATGTGTTTCTCTTCCTCACATAGTTGGATCTAGCTGGGAATTTTCCCTCACATTTTATTGCAATTTTCCTCATCTATCCATGGCTGGAAACCTATTTTTGTATTGCACAATGAATGGGAGAGGAGATTCATGATTTTAGGGTTTGTGGAGGTCATTTTTGCTCCTGTAATGCCCATAGACATCGTTGCAATCGAATTTTCTCTCCGATGGTTGATTTCCCAATCTATCATTTCGTTTTTGGTTCCCATAATGCTTTTCTTCATACCCAACACTTGTGTTTTCTATTATGTGCATCCTTGATTTGGTGTGAACTGTTAGGAGTGGAAGAGGCCTAGAATTGGCTTGATAATACTAGAGAAGAGAGGAATCTCACAAAAGATCAAAGGGGCTGGTTTTTATTCTATACACACCCTAAAGAACACTCAAAGGGAAGGTATGGCCCAAGGGACTGTGTAGCAACAAAGGGAATACTTCCTTGTGTTGGGTGTGTAGGTATTGTGGAGGCCAAGCTAGATAGATCTGGTAGAGGTGTCCATAACTCTGTGGTTGAGGTGTCCATATATTTTATTGTATTTGGATAACATGTAATGTCCCGGTTTTGACCCCGTTACATTAGATGTATATGATGTAGAAATTGTAAATGATCAGGGTGTGGAGCTAAAGGCCAAGGCCCCACCATTGATTGGTTATGTTATGTTTTGGATTTGAATTGTCAACGATGGTATATCGGGGCATGCGACATATATTATGACGGTCATCATGTAAATATGCATCTATAATTAAAAATGAACCTGACCAACTATGATCGCGGCAACTAAAATGAGAAAGGGGCATGATTTTCACAAGGATAGGGGTGGGGGAAATTGTCAACCTTGGCCAATGAGAGAAAAACCCATATGTCTTCTTCCTTTGTTTTATTCCAACCACTTTCATTAAGAAACATTGCTGGTGGTTGAGGCAGTTATGGTCTTGGAAGTGGGGTGGCAGGACTGTCAGTCCTCACCCACACGCACACTCTACCCATGATTTTGTTGTTCATCCTCTCACGCAGATCTTCTTCTCTCCATGACTGTGCTGAAGGCTCATGCACTTCCAATTTTCGCGTTCTTCCTGTTGTTTGTTCATCCATGGACAAAAACAGAGCCATTTTTCCTCATGTAGGAGCTCCATTGTCTGTTCATTCCTCACAGGGTTGGATTGTTTTCCACGCACAGGATTTTCCTGGTTTTTATCCACGTATTTTTCCTTTGCGGATCTACGAATGGTTTGGCTGTATTCTTCCCTCATGGACTGATTTGTGGGTCATGCATTATCATTTTCATTCATGCCCAGGCTAGGGAACTATAATCTCTTTCCCAGCATGGTCTATGTATGTTATCTCGGTGACTTCATTGCCTAAGGATGGGTTGAGTTTTCCCCACGTTGTGAGCCGCGTCCACTGATGCATTTCGGGGGCTGTTAATTTCCCCAGGCCATGAGCTGTGTTTGCTATTATGTTTGGGGACTGCTGTAGATGGTTTGAAGTCATTTTCCCTGGTTTAAGCTGTGATAGCTAAATTGATTTCCTGAGTGCAATGGTTGGTCTTCGGACTTTATTGGGAGCAGGGATGGGGGCTTAGTTTTGCTTGATAAACCTGGTGGTTGGAAACCACACAGACAAAGCTAGAGGGCTCGCCTTCTTCTCCATCACCCTTGAATAGCACTGGAAGGGAATGCAGGGCCTGAGGGACTGTGTAGTAGAGAAGGGACTGATTCCTTGTGTTGGGTGTGTTTGGGTGTCTTAGAGGTCAGGCTAGTTCTGGTGTAGGTGTTCTTGGCTCTGTAATGAGCTCACCGGCTTAGCATTAAGCCTTTCCCAACTCCTTGATGGCCTGATAAACCCAACTTTGTTGGCTTGGCTATGTGTTTTTGTGTATCCTTGGCTACATGTAAGCCTGTTGTTCCCTTATTCCTTGGAGAATCATGCCCAAATCGGGGGTGGCAGCGTTGCTGAGATATTAAGGAGCACGCTGGCCTATGGTTGGGTGGAATGTTGCAGCAACGTAGCTAGTTGCAGAATGAATTCATCTTAAGATAAGTAGTCTTGTCCATTTTTACTTCTGCAACTATATTTACTGTTAATGAATGTAATGAACATGTCGAATGCTTGTAGAAATGTATGTGGTTTCTGCTGTGTATGACAAATGAATGGAATCTGTGCATGTTTCACTGTAATGCATTTTCCTGTAGCACTCTGTTTATGCAATTTTTATCATGTACGTGTTCATGGGGCTCTTAGCCCGCTGTGATTAAAGTTTGGGTTGCGTCCTCTACATTGGTCGGAGGCATGGGGACGTGACATAACAATTCTTAAATAGATTTGAAATTGTTATAAATGTAAATTAATTTATAAATTTCATCTTGGTATTAATAATATTTATTTAGATAACTTTCATAAATTTAACCACATACTATAATTATAAAAGTAATAATAATAAATTTATTTTTAAAATAAATCTTCTAAAAATTCAATAGATTTTTTTTTAGACGAAAAAAGCAGTTCCTTGATATTCTATTGAGTCAAAGGTAACCTGGTACATCATCAAGCAAAACGTAAGGTCCCCAATAGCCCTAACAGAACAGTATTGCTTCATCATTAATACATTAATACACAGATTAACTAATCTCATACAAAAACCACACTATTAGTACCTCGGCATCAATACATGTAAGAGTCCTCTCATAAGTGTGCAATATATCATGAGTCAAAAATGTCCCTAAATAAAATAACAAGAGCCTAGAATCCTTATCCAAGACAGGGCATGTAATCTCTCTATGATCATGTTACTGCTGCTCAGCATAACCAGAAATAACTCAAAGGTGCCAAGGAGACAAATGTCTAAAATAGAATAGAGCAAAGCTCTAAAATAGCTGGAGTTAGACTTCCCCAATAAACTCATCATCACATGATTCAGTGAGTAAGAGATGACCAGAAACCATTCTCAGCCCTTCCTTGGATAAGGAGTCTGCCCTCTTGTTATGTTCCCTATAGACATGACTGAAATCCACCCGTGTGAATGAGGACATAAGCATCGTGGTGTTAAGAAAAAAATCCTCAAGGTTCACCATGTCAAGGGTGGATTCACCCTTTGCCCAATTTATAATCACCGAGGAGTCACCAAAGATATGTAAGTATGGCAACCCAATATCTTTGGCGATGTATAAATATGCCCAGAGTGATAATAGCTCAGCTCTAGTGTTAGTATTGCTTCCACATCCTAATTTTATAGCAAAAAAAATGATGCTCATTTAACCAAATGTAAATACCCGCTCCTCCAATGGATTCAACTTCACCTCCATCGAAAAAAAACCATTGGAAATTTCATTGCTAGAGAATCTCCAATGTTTCGATTTTTGGGCCTTAGTACCTGCGGGACGTGGTGTGATGAAACCTCAAACATGATTTGATGACATAGACTAGCTATGCTAGGTTCCAAGTGTCTTTTAAGACCATGAATCATCTTCTACACGAAAGAGCAACCAATGAAGAGGTGTTCTACTGTTCCAGCCTCCGATTTGCAGATTAAATAGTTTTTTTATCTCTAGAAATGCGGGATAAACTTAACTTTTTTTTTGGCTTAACTTGATATTAATATATTCTTTATTAATTAATATTAATATTTAGACCATAATTAAATTAAAAGTGAATTAATAAAGAAATAAATTATTTTTTTAATTGAATAAATACATAATTAAAATATTTTAAATATTATATAAATCAGTAAATTAATAAATTCAAAACTGGTGTCAAGTTCCTGTAAAGCAAAAGTAAATGGACCGGTTTTGTTTTGTGAAGCGATCCGAAATCAAAACCGAATGATCTTGGGAAACTACATCTAAATCCAACCAGGGTTGGTGCAGTCCAAGCCTCATGCAATCCCCAACTAATTTTAAGGGCTTAGATGCCCCACAAATTAAAAATCAATTTCTTAAATAAAATAAAATTATAACCAGACACATTAAAAATTATTTCTTAAATAAGTTAAAATTGAACCTCAGGACTCGGGAGATGCAAAACCCCTAAGTGAAATGGACTTCCATTGAGGAACATTAGAACTTTCCATTTATAGAGCCAAAGGTTCTAGAACCTTCTATTGGTAAGATTCAAACTACTTCCAGAGCCTTCTTTCCCGCTCAATAAATAAACCTGTACATCGAGAGAAGCACATATCGGTGAACCGGTAATCTTCAGTCTAGTCTTTGTTCTAAATAATTCTTGAATATTTCTGGTTGTTCTTGAATTCAATGGTATGCAGTTTCTGGTTTCTGTATTTTACAGTTTGTCGCAATTACTTGGGGTTTTATGTTATCCTTTTTCCATGGCTTAAGTTGTTTGCTGATTCTGTTGTGCATGCCATAGGAGGGATTTTTTTGGGATGAAAATGGTGACTATAGCTTCTGCCAAAGGTTATGTAATGAGGCAGTCCAAGGGATTATGTTGTCTCTATAGTGTGCCGGAGATTGTCAACAACGGCAGCAAGATACAACCCTGAGGAAGATTCGTCGACTCAGGATGACAATAGTTTATTATCTCTATGAATACAAATAGTGCATATAGTGCATATAAACATAATTTGTTTTGGGATTAAACTTGATATTATAATATTCTATATTAATTAATATTAATATTAAACAATAATTAAATTAAAGTGAATTAAGAAATAAATAAGTTATTCTTTAATTAGATAAATATAGAATTAAAATATTTTAAATACTATATAAATCAGTAAATTAACAAATACAAAACTAGTGTCAAGTATTTATACAGCAAATGGTCAAGACATGTTTTGTTTTGCAAATCAAAACTTGTTGCTTCTAGAAAGCTAGTTCTTAATCCAACCATGCTAAGGGTTGATGCTACCTAAAAAAAGTGTGATGAGAGGGATTTTAACCGCTTAAATACCTCTATAATCTAACAAATTAAAAATTTGTTTCTTAAATAAGATAAAATCAAACCTCTAGCATGGGGGAGATAGAAAAACCGTAAGTAAAATGGATTTCCATTGAGGAACATTTCATAGAAACATTAGACCTTTCCATTTATAGAACATTTCATAGAAACATTAGACCTTTCCATTTATAGAACATTTCATAGAAACATTATAACTTTCCATTTATAGAGCCGAAGGTTTCGAAACCTTCCATAGCATCCCTTCCAAAGCATCAGGGAGATAGAAAAACCCGAACTGAAATGGATTTCCATTGAGGAAAATTTCATAGAAACATTAGACCTTTCCATTTATAGAACATTTCATAGAAACATTAAAACTTTCCATTTATAGAGCTGAAGGTTCCGGAACCTTCCATAGCATAAGCGAGAGTAGAAAAACCCTAAGTGAAATGGTTTTCCATTGAGAAACATTTCATAGAAACATTAGACCTTAGCATTCATAGAACATTTCATAGAAACATTAGAACTTTCCATTTATAGAGCCGAAGGTTCTGGAACCTTCCATTGGTAAGATTCAAACTGCTTCCAGAGCCTTCTTTCCCACTCAATAAATAAACTTGTCCGTCGAGAGCAATACATATCTGTGAATCGGTAATATTCAGGACAGTCTTTGTTCTAAATAATTCTTGAATATTTCTGGTTGTTCTCGAATTCAAGGGTATGCAGTTTCTAGTTTCTGTACTTTACAGTATGTGGAAATGACTTGGGGTTTTATGTTATCCTTTTTCTAGGGCTTGCTAATTCTGTTGTGCATGCCATGGCAGGGATTTTTTTTTACCAAAATGGTGGTTGTAGCTTGTGCCAAAGGTTATGTAATGAAGTCGGTTATTCCCCGCAGTCAAAAGATGTTTGTTTCTTGCTGGCTGTCCAAGAGATTCTGATGTCTCTACAATGTGCTGGAGATTGGTAACAGTGGCAACAAGATACATCCCTGAGGAATATTCGTCAACTTAGGATGAAAAACAAAGCAGCAATGGTTATGAATTCCGTTGTGTGGGTTTTCCTATTGTTTTTGATGGTGAGCTTGAGCTTGTAAAAGCCCTTTAATCTTACCCCTATTTATTGTTATGGTTGTTATTAATTTCTAAACTTTCTCCTGATATGTACCTGGTCCAGGTCTGTTTCATCCCCTGAGGAGCTTGGGGTTTGGCCCCGAGCAGCTGTTCGATAACCCTTTTCTTGTAGCGTCTCGTGGGACAGGAGATGTGGCAAAAGGCGGGGAGACCATCATAAACCATCGAAGACAATGATGCTTTGCATCTGCGTCTAGACATGCCTGGGCTGGGGAAGGAAAACGTTAAAGTTTATGCTGAGGAGAACGCCCTGGTGAAAAAGGGGGAATCTCTCTCAGAAGCATATTTGGATGAAAGTGCTCAGAAATACAACAGCCGCATCGAACCTTCTGCGAAAGTGTACAGGCTAGACCAGATTAAAGCTCAGATGAAAAATGGCGTCCTCAAAGTCACTGTTCCAAAGTTTACAGAAGAGGTGATCAAGAATGTGATTAACTTGCAAGTTGAGTAGATTTGTTCAGAGCTTTTCAGTAGGGATTTTAGTATTGAGAAACTAACCACCGAGAAAGATTTTGTTTTTTTGGGAACGACAATGAGAAGAATAATAGTATTTTATTCTTAATGTTGAAGATTAATAATAACATTTGTCAATTTTCGTTAGCTTGTTTGATTAAGGTGTGGGTTTAGTTGGCCTTAGTTTAATATCCTTAAAGTAAATTAGTTGGGAGGAGATACCCAAAAATCCAACCATGTTAAAAATTGTTATGACATTTTTATAAAAAAACAAAAATATTAATAACAACGTTTAATTATCTTATATTTGAAACCCTTTGTAAATTTCATGTTATATGGTAGTGTAAACTTTAAGTATATTTGAAACAAGAATAAATTCATTCATGTTATATGGTTGAGCAAAATTTATGCTATATTTGAAACAAGAGTAAATCCTTTCGTGTTATATTGTGGAGCAAACTTTATGTTTAAGTGGAAAATTAACAATTTTCAACATATTAACATTACACTATATTTATATGAAATGGTGATATATCTAAATGTTAATATGTTGAAAGTTAACATTTTGAAGATTAATAACGCCATTTAAATATATTATACTATATTTATATGATATTATACTATATTTATATGAAATAGTGATATATCTAAATGTTAATATGTTGAAAGTTAACATTTTAAAGATTAATAACATCATTTAAATATATTATGTTTGAAACAAGAGTAAATTCATTCATGTTGTATGGTGGAGAAAAATTTATGTTTAGTGTTTGAGTGATTAATAAATCCATTTAAATATATTATGTTTGAAACAAGAGTAAATTCATTCATGTTGTATGGTGGAGCAAACTTTATGTTTAATGTTTGACTCAAAATTGACAATTTTAAACATATTAACATTACAATATATTTATATGAAATGGTGATGTATTTATCATGTCATAACAAAGGATTTAACATATACAGTATAATGTTAAGGTATGATTATTATTTTTTAAAGTAGATTAACATAATAAAGGATTTAACATAGAATCAATTTTTTTTTATAGGGTGATGTAATTTTTTGTTTTTTATTGAGAGATTAATAATAATAAAATATTTAATGTTATTTAAAAATGGAAGAGTAATATTGTTCTAGGGTTTGTATGGCATGTTGGTTTGCTATTAATATTTGGGTATGTTTTCTATATTATTTTAAGGTGATATCTTTTATTGGGCAATCTGTTTATGTGTTTTAATCTCTTATTGGGAAATATGCTTGTGTTATAAACCATTTTCTTCAAATCTATCTATCATACTCAAAGAATTGTTGGGTTTTCATGGTCCGTGTTGGGAGGTTTTCTCACGGTTTCTCTTGTTTCTTATGGTTTATTGATTTATATGGTTGATTTATGGAGCTAATTTGAATGGTTGATTTATGGAGTTGATTTATGTGGCTAATATATTTATGAGATTTATATATGGTTGCTATATTTATGAGATTCATCGTGTTGAAATTGATTGATAAAAGTTTTAAAATTCAAGCTTCTCCAATTTTCCTCAAACATCAACATGCTAAGTATTGGCACCGGTTTTTTTTAAATCACAACTCATTATATTGAAAATAAACACATTCTACATGTTATTTCCTCACCAACCTATAGTCTCTTCTCTGCTAGTAGGTTTTCTAAATTGTTCCTTTCTCTATAAATAGATGATTGAAATCCGCAATAGTTCCTTGAACAAAGTCTTTAATATTATATTTATGAGAGGCCTCTTTGTCCACATCCAATCAAAG
The DNA here is from genome assembly GCA_001517045.1 of Pseudotsuga menziesii. NCBI lineage: Eukaryota > Viridiplantae > Streptophyta > Pinopsida > Pinales > Pinaceae > Pseudotsuga > Pseudotsuga menziesii. The sequence goes on along the minus strand of LPNX010502840.1, from coordinate 61,662 downwards.
TCCCAAAAACTTCTAACTTACACATATTTTTTTGAGTCCAAGATCATTAGCAATTTGAGTTCCATTAACTCTATATGTTTATTAGTACCTATGGTTGGATTTCCTTGAGAGGCTCCATCTAAATATGATGTAAGCAACCAGTTTTTTCAATGGCCTCCTCAACAATCCTTCTCACCTTTGGAGGCCCAACAACTTGAGGAAATGATATATAATTGCCAAACATTTTGATGCATAAGATTTAAGTGGCATGAAAGTGTCTTTGAAAATGAATTGGTCAAGCCCTAAAAATGTTGTTGTAATCCATCACCATGCCAAAGAAAAAATGAAAACCTTTGACCTGTGAAACGTGAGACCATATGTTGGCAATATAAGAACAATGGATAAGAGATGATTCTTTTCAAAGTAGACATATTTTGAATGTCTTGATCAAATAGGCCATAATTTCAGTGCCACAAATACATTATTTTTTTATGGCTCAATTACTTGTTATCACTTGCTTTCTTCTAGTTAAAACATGGGATACACTCATGCAATCTAAGAAAAGAATAGGGTCTAGTACAATTGTCTCATCTTGGTGCAATCTAGGAAAATCATAGGTGCTAGTGCACCCCAAATTCTATAACATAAACACATCAGTGTAGTTCATGATAAAATGATATAATGTTGTCCTTATATATAAGGTATTGAGATTATATCAATGTAAACTCATAAACAACATATGAATGGGGTTGGTGAGGTATCAAACAATCATGGTAAGATTTTAGCATTAGAGTGTGAAGTTTTTTGGGGATGTTTTAATCATTAGATATTTTGTTATTGATTTTAGACTCGAACAAATTGATGGCTCCATCCTTGTCACTTTGATTTGTTTTAGTCTCTAGTGAGTCATGCCATTCACATATCACTTCAAATTGTAGGGTAGAATTTATAATCAAGCTTTACATCCAATATATCTTCATATACTTCTTTGTCAATGCATTTTTTGACAACATCAATTCTCCCCATGTAATAAGAAAGAGTTACAATTTTATAATGAATTTTTTATTAGAGGTAGGATAATCCACCAATGATGAAAATGTGCACCAAGGTACTAAGATTATTATAAGGATTATAGCGATGTGGGTAAATGCATTGAAGTTGAACATTGAAATGAACCATTGGGTTAGGTAATTATGATGAAAATAAAATACCAAAGGAGAGATAAAATACTAATGAAGAATGCAAAAACCAATGTACTATGCATCTAGATTAAACTCCTATAGAAAATATATCATGATCAATAGGAGTAGATTTGGTGGAAGAAGGTAAGGATGAGTGCAACACGAAAAATATGAGAGGAGTGATGCAAGAATTCCCATTACAAAGAGCAAGAAGGAAAATATTAGCTTGCATAGTGATCACTTTAGAAAGGAAGGCACATGGAGTGACTTTGATAGTCACAATGGGTTAATCAAGACTCATTTCTGGCAAACAATGAGGTAGAAAAAACTTAATAATCACGATGACCAAGTGGAAGGAGACAAATGAATAACTCAATAAAAATGTTGTGGTTAAGTGTGACACCAATTACTATACAAGCACGACTCATGGAGAAGTAACGATTTCAAAGAAGTATCTAACTTGTGTACTTCCTTTCTTTCCCCCATTTTTTTATACTTTTTCATTTAAGTTTTTCATCTTATGATGAAAGAATAAAAGAATGAAGATAGGAGATAGGTGTTCATGTTGCAAGAGAAATGGGTTTAGAAGAATGCAAGAGCAGATATGGTCCAAATAAAATTACGGTAACAAATGCACAAGTAAATGCCTCTCCTCTCATGGTGATGGTTTGCATGCAACTAGTATGAAAAATACAAAAACAAAAAGAAGCACATAACATAATTGGCCAAATAAAATGGTGAGAACAAGGCTCACAATACACTACTTGCACCTCATAAGTTCATAAACCAATGGAGATATAAACTAAGGGCTCAAAGGCATGCTCATCAAATCTGAATTTAGTGAAGGCCTCAAGGAGCTCTTCATCAATAGGGAATAATATGTCAAAAGAGATAGGTGAATGAAATTAAGCCATCACCATGAGAAGTTGAATCCATAGTTAGACAATAAGTCTCTTGGACTAATGCTAAAGGCTTCTATTTGATGTGAGTAGACACTTAATAAATTGGGGATAAATCCATAGATGATACTTAAGTGATCAACACAAAATTAATCCAAATGATGAACCCTTATGAATACCAAGGCTAACCACCAAAAGGACAGAACTCAAACTGTCAACAACTACAAGGGGGCAAATATTATCTAGATTCAAAGTAGGGTTAGGACTATATGTAAGTTGGTCCGTGATAACCATTGTTCTCTTATGGGGAAATTTCATTTTATAGAAGACATATGATGCAACCACCTTCATGAAATGCATATAGTTCCTCCCAAGTATCATGTTGTAGTTGAATGGAATATCCACGACCTATACATTAATGGGGAGACCATTTTCTTCCAGACTATCAATGGTATATGACACATGACAAAGTTTCCTCATCCACTATGCATCATTGGAGGCTAAAATCCATAACAATAACCATGACTTGAAAAGTTATAGTCAATAAGAGAGATGTGATTTAGCATTATCTTCAACAAATGTCACTAACTTACAGTCTCAAGGATTGATACCTCCAAATACATTCAACAAGGTCTTATGTTGTGGAGGATAAATTTGCAGCAACTACAAATCAGACATAGAGTAAGGAGATTGCATCATGCCTATTATGATTTCATGGTATTGAGTTGTGATAGCATGAGGATGATGCAACCATCTTCTTCACAAAGAAGTTTTGGGCATCATCAATATAGGTTTGTCATTTGTCTTAAATATATGAAGGACCAAAAGAGGAGGGGATAATATCCTTGCTAGTAATATTATCTTTGCGATAATGATGAGGTGATGATGTTGTAATTATGTATTTTCATCAAATCATGGTGCTTTAGTAATTTGAATAGTTTAGAGTTTGTTATAGTCCCCAATACTGAGCTCAGCTCATTGTTTGATGGCTTACAAGTTTCAAGCAATACTCCAAGCACTAAATGTGTTAACAATACTTGGATGGTTAAATGATGATAAGAGAGAGGAACTCCAAGGCACTATAAGCTCCTTTGCCCAATTTTGATTATTAATCTTTTAAGAATACATACATTTTTTCATACTCTTCAAGTTGATTTTTCTTTAGTTTTAGAATAAGCTTATATGAAAATCTATAGTGTGTGCTTCTTTATCTATATAAAAAATATTCTTTGCAAATCACATTGTTCAAATTGATTAAGACTATTGTTTATTTGAATTCTAAAAATGGGAGGGTGCTCGTACGAAGTTGGTTCCACTTTTTAGTGCCACTTAAGAAATTAGAAACGCACTTTCGAAGTGCAAATCAAGAACGCATATGCGTTATTGATGGTACGTTCGGAATAACCAAAGCCCAAACACAAGGCTAAGGTTCGTAAGGAATTATTGCATATGCGATATATCGCATATGCGATATTTAACATTTACAAAACGCATATGCGATATATTACATATGCATTTTGTAAATATTAAATATCACATATGAGATATTGAAAACTAAAAAAAAAAACAGAGGTCGCAGGCCTCAAATTTATCATTTGAACAGTCGAGGATCGGGAGAGCGAAAAATAGCATGGGTGAAATAACGTAGAGGCGATTTGTGTTTTAGCTTTTGGAGGTCGAGTTGGAGGTCAAATTGTTGGTGGATTGGCTCTAATGGTAGGTAAATTGTCTTATCCATTTCAGTTAGTCTTCAATTATTTATTTTTTTCCATAATTTCATAGTTTTTATAATTATTTTAAACAAATTTAATAAAAAAATTTGAATGAAATCAAAGAATGATTAATTAAAACAACTTGTATTTTTTTGTTTAAATCTTAACAGATAATAGAAATGAACAAGACAATGTGGAAAACCCACCACAACCTAACCCAAACCTAGAGGGGGAACAAGATCAAAACTCACAGATTATTGTGTGTTTGGCATCATTGAGGCGCCTTAGCTCATCTATTAGAGGGGGGGATCATTTGAGAGAGTCTTTAGCCGATGCATTGGACACAATAACAAACACAATTTCCAATTCCCAAGGAGCTGTGTACAACATTAGCTCGTACAGAGAATCCATGAGGCAATACTACTCCGATGGATTGAGTTATAAAGACATCAAAGCCCTTAAAATTACAAAAGACCAAATATTTTCATTATTCCGGGACCCTAGCACCGGATTGGTTCCACCCACCAGTCGAGCACACATTTCCATAGACTAGTGTATTGAACCAAATATAAAGGGCAATTGGATGGATCATTGGTACATGGTCTTCAATGAAGACCCTCATGGGAATAGGGACATCCCATTTTATTTCCTTAGGAAGTTGTATGCAGAATTCATCCTAGGGAAACATGTTAACTACTTCGATATCTTAGGCTTCCAGGGTGTTGGTCATGGGATGCCCCAAGATAGGGAAAGGGCTAGGATGGATCGTAACCGTGTGCCACGCCCTCCATGCACACCAAAACCCCCTCGGCTATATCCTCCTGCAGGTCCTATGACTGAGGATACACAGGAGGCATTATTTGACTTGGTAGATACATTGCTTTAGCATGGGACTGATGTCCAAGGCAATGTAGACCAAGGGGCTGGCACTTCTAAGGCGGGCCCATCTATAGATCACACAGGAGATGCAGAGCATTCAGAGTGTCATGTTACTCCAAACCCTTGCACATAGTGTGGAGGCATATGCTATGACCCTGCTTCAGACTTTCGAGATGATGGATTACTTCACTTTGTAAGTAAAACTCATTATTTTCATATTATATTTTGTTTCATATCAAAATTTTCAATTGCTTCGCAGTTTATTTCTATTTAATTATCAAACAAATTATGTGAACAAATATACAGCTAGTGTCCCATGGCACACCAGAGTCACATAGTCCACCGATCAATGTTGAGAACATTGATGCAGCTATCAATATTGCATATGGGTTTAATTGTGGTTTGGTTTTTCACCAATAGGGGTAAGAACTATACTTGTTAATTTGTCAACTTTATTTACATATTTATAGTATAGATTGTAACATTCAAGACATCCTAATTTTGATGCAACATGTTTTATGCAGGGTGATCAAGATGAGTACATTGAATCTCAGCCTATTATGTCTCATGCAGAGGTAGATTCCCAAACACAGGTATTATTTTAAGTATGCTTTTAATTATGCTTTTAATTATGTTTCGCTTTCTTTGGAAAAATAATTTTTTTTTCCATCATGTATATGTCTCGTTTTCTTTGTATTATCTGACATTGACATATGTTACATTATGCTGGGAACCATTGAGCCATTGGTGCTTGAAGAGCACCAATGTGAGGTTGTTGCCGACCCGCCTCTTCCCCCCCGCCAGGTACATGTATGTTTCGCTTTCTTTGAAAACATCATTTTTCATCCATGTAATATATATGTCTAAGATTCTTTTTATTATCTAAATTTGACATATGTTATTTTATGCAGGATTCTATTGAGGCACTGGTGCTTGAAGAGCACCAGATTGATATTCCACCTATCAGAAGCCAGCAGGTACGTTTATGCTTCGCTTTCTTTGAAAACATCATTTTTCGTCCATGTAGTATATATGTCTAAGATTCTTTTTATTATCTGAATTTGACATATGTTATTTTATGCATGATTCTATTGAGGCACTGGTGCTTGAAGAGCACCAGATTGATGACCCACCTATCATGAGCCAGCAGGTAAGTTTATGTATCGCTTTCTTTTAATTGTGATTTTAATGATTCAACCTATAGTTTTTTAATTTTTTGAAATTCTCTAATTGTATATTTATCCTTTTGTACGTAGGAGCGTGAGTTAGAAGAATATGTCTAAAAAGTTAGCTTATTCACTAGTACAAGTAGAAGTCCTTTTTTCTCGTTCATACTTAATCGATCCACTGGTTACACACCTCCTCTGACAAGGTAGCAGGTAAGTTTATATATCGCTTTCATTGTACGTTTATGTATGGCTTTCCCTGATTTGGTGCTTTCTCTTTGTACATTTTTGTAGGTTTATGTACCGCTTTGACATATGTTACTTTATGCAGGAACCTATTGAGACGGTGGTGCTTGAAGAGCACCAAAGTGAGGTTGTTGTCAACCCACCTCTCTCCCCATCTAGGTACATGTATGTTTCGCTTTCTTTGGTAACATAATTTTCCGTCCATGTAGTATATATGTCTCTGATTCACTATTTTATTTGAAATTGACATATATGTTACTTTATGTAGGCCCCTAGTGAGGCACCGATGCGTGAAGAGCACCAAATCAGTGACCCACCTTTGATGAGCCATTAGGTATGTTTATGTATCGCTTTCTTTGTACGTTTGTGTATCACTTTCTCTGATTGGTGCTTGAAGAGACCCAAATTGGTGACCCACCTCTTCCCCCCCAAGGTACATGTATATTTGTTGACATTGGCATATATTTTTTTCATTGCAGCTTGATAGTGAGCAAGTGGTGCTTGAATAGCACCCAATCAGGGTCATTGTTAGTGAGGCACAATGACCCACCATTACTTACTCACGTACAGTAAGTAAAAATGTTATTTTGGTTTTGGAATTTGAACAAATGTACATAGAATTTTTAAAGGTTAGTAAATTAACTTACAAAATTTGGTTTTTCTACAGTCTCGATTGATGTGACCTATCCCTCTTGTTCAGCAATGGGGATCACTAGTGAGCAATCGAAAAAGAAAGCTATACTTCTCCGAAGACATTGGCAATGGCAGGGAAAGGGGGGATAACTAGAATACATGTATAGGGGGGATACATAGATGTAAATTTTTGTTCATATACACACAAATGTACTTTTTGATCCACTATTTTGTATTATGGCCATGTGGCATGACAATTTTTGTAACATTATTTCTATACATATATAATATAAAGCAAGGTTCAAATTTATACATATATGGTTGACTTGATCTCGGAACATGATATGGTTGACTTGATCTTGGAACATGATATGTGTGGTTCACCTATGTGATATAATGATATGTGTGGTTCACATGTATGCTAACTTATGAATTTCCAATTCTTAAAGGAAGAATTTACGACTCATCAACTTTTTAACATTATGGCTATCCTCAACTTTTTAACATCATAACCATACCATACACTAACTAAATTAAATACACTAAAAATCATAACACTATGTCATGCATGGATGTGTAATATATACCATATCATACCCTACAATAACCTATGATACTAGCATCATACAATTCTAAAATACAATAATATACCCTACAATACCCTATGACACTAACATCATACCATACTAACATACAATAACATACCATAACATAACATACTAACAATATACCATAACACTAAGTCATGCATGCATGTGTAATATATACCATATCATACCCTATAATACCCTATGATACTAACATAATACCATACTAGCATACATCATACCCTATGATACTAACATCATACCCTACAAACTCTAAATTGGTTGAAGTAAACCCTAGTTCCATCTCATTATTTGTCAACCCTCGTGATAGCATTCAAATTGGTGTTCATGAAAGCCTAGTTGGTTTCCAATTTGTACATGGCCTTGTGTTTCTAGTTCCCTCTCTTAACTTGCAAATTGCTCACTAAACCCTAGTTCCATCTCATACCTTGTCAACCCTAGTTCAAGCATGCAAATTGGTGTTCATGAAAGCCCAGTTGGTGCATGCAAGTATTGGTGATCATGTGTTTCTAGTTCCCTCTCCTAACTTGCATGATTTCTCACTAAACCCTAGTTCCATCTCATACCTTGTCAACCCTAGTTGGAGCATGCAAATTGGTGTTCATGAAAGCATAGTTGGTGCATGAAAGTATTGGTGATCATGTGTTTCTAGTTCCCTCTCCTAACTTGCATGATTTCTCACTAAACCCTGGTTCCATCTCACACCTTGTCAACCCTAGTTGGAGCATGAAAATTGGTGTTCATGAAAGCCTAGTTGGTGCATGCAAGTATTGGTGATCATGTGTTTCTAGTTCCCTCTCATGACTTGCATGATTGCTCACTAAACCCTAGTTCCACCTCATACCTTGTCAGCCCTAGTTGGAGCATGGAAATTGGTGTTCATGAAAGCCTAGTTGGTGCATGCAAGTATTGGTGATCATGCGTTTCTAGTTCCCTCTCCTAACTTGCATGATTGCTCACTAAACCCTAGTTCCATCTCACACCTTGTCAACCCTAGTTGGAGCATGCAAATTGGTGTTCGTGAAATTCTAGTTGGTGCATGCAAGTATTCATGATCATGTGTTTCTAGTCCCTCTTCTAACTTGCAAATTGCTCACTAAACCCTAGTTCCATCTCATACCTTTTCAACCCTAGTTGGAGAATGCAAATTGGTGTTCATGAAAACCTAGTTGGTGCATGCAAGTATTGGTGATCATATGTTTCTAGTTCCCTCTCCTAACTTACATGATTGCTCACTAAACCCTAGTTCCATCTCATACCTTATCAATCCTAGTTGGAGCACGCAAATTGGTGTTCATGAAAGCCTAGTTGGTGCATGCAAGTATTGGTGATCATGTGTTTCTAGTTCCCTCTATTAACTTGCAAATTGCTCACTAAACCCTAGTTCCATATCATACCTTGTCAACACTAGTTGGAGCATGCAAATTGGTGTTCATGAAAGCCTAGTTGGTGCATGCAAGTATTGGTGATCATATGTTTCTAGTTCCCTCTCCTAACTTGCATGATTGCTCACTAAACCCTAGTTCCATCTCATACCTTGTCAACCCTAGTTGGTGCATGCAAATTGGTGTTCATGAAAGCCTAGTTGGTGCATGCAAGTATTGGTGATCATGTAAGCCTAGTTGGTTTCCGATTTGTACATGGCAATGTAATTAAATGTATATTAAACTAAAAACATCAAGAAATGTAAATTTCAACAACTCGAGAGCTTGTTATTTTCTGAACTCTATTTGGTGGTGTCTAAATACACCATTCTTGGTGCCTCCAATGTGTCGTAGATGGTGTTTGTATCCTAGGCGCATGAAAGGCTAGACATTAGTAACATCATAAGAAAGAAAATAGAACCCAATGAAAATGTCCAAACATGATTTATAGATAACTCACCCAGGGTTGTACGATCGTGTTTATAGTGTCTAGTATCCTCTGAATAATATTATGTCTTTGAATGGTATTTGTCAATCACAGGTTTATTACATTTGCAATAATGTAAGGCTAAATAATTGAAATTGTGCTTCAAAATTCACTTTAAAGGTTAAATAACACACCTACCAATGCACTTATACAAGTAGGCCATCCGGATAATCTCTGGTGTCAATGGTGTCCATCAATCTTTAGTGCTCTATATGAGGTAGCAAGTATCATACATGTCACCTATTTTTGTGACCAAGTGTACACAGCTTGATGTTTATACCGACTACTAGGTTGGTGAAGTGGTATACAATAGCTCCTGGTCTATAATTCTTATATACATACCCACCCTTCCTTTTCTGTTGTGCTGCAAGTGTCAAGTACTCCCCTTTTATAACGATCGAGCCGGTTGGGAATTCAATATTTTCATCATCTGTAATAGGTTTGAGAATGGTTTGTTTCCCCTCTAAGCAATGTGCCAACCAATAGTCAGAACCCCATTCATTATTTTTTGGGGAAACCACTGCATATATTTGACCTGTGAAAGGAAATAGGTCGAGTTAACAATACATTTTGTAAATAAGGTCTTCATTTCTAATTTATACATAAATTAAATTCTACATAGGTTGAGTAAAAAATAAATAAATGCATTTTATTATTTAGGTACTACTCATGTACCTACTTGTATGAGATCTGATATGTGATCATAGTCTATAAAAATATGTGTCTGATCATCTTCCAAATGGTATATTTCATTAACCCCGTTGAAATTGGTGCTAGGTGTCACTTGATCCCATGTATCAACGGTATCCGTATCCTCACAATCATCCCATTCACCGATGCTACAGGAACTGCAAAAGCAAGCCTTCAATATTGTACAAATTTGTAGGGTCAAGTTGTCTAAGCTTCTAATTGAATGAAACTATTGAGTTCCATGCACTGTGTTCACCCGATGTGTTTTTTATCGGTCCACAGTTGTCACCTCCTAGAATATTCTTCACACTAAGTGTTTCCTTGTTGCTTGTTCTCCCATGACAGATGCACACCATTCAACTATAGATGCAGTGTCTCGAAGGTGAGCACCTGTAAACTTCATCTCTTCCCTTGGAAGGGCAGTTTTAATGCATGCACCAGCACCATCGTGCTATCCTTTTCCATGAACAGTTTCAAAGTAGTTCCATACATGTGGCACCTTGTAATTTATGTGCAACAAACACAACCATTCAAATACACGTGCATTCTGGAACTGTCCAGCACAACCATCTGACCAAATGAAATGATGATAAAATGTTATATCCATAGCTATCAGGTGATCATAGAATAATTTAAAGCAATGTTGCACATAATGGATTTCAGGGGTCCAGTTGTCACTTATGTAGAAGTGACTTTCTTTCAGTATCACACGTTTCTCTTCATTGCTATCTTTCCCATGTCGATACGTTATATGCACCATTATGCTCACCTGCTCTGAGTGATAGTATTGACTTTGGATTTCATTTTGTGGTTGTAGGGTGTAATTTTCTGCAAAGTCAACCATTGATAGTATTGTTCTAAGAGGGAAGGTATCCCGACATATTCTGAATTGCTCATCTTGCCACCGTGCCATATCGACATGTTGAATGTACTATTGGATCTTTCCACGAAACTCTGGAATAAAATCACATGCTCGCACTTGGTACATGAATATTATTATGTCAATAAACCACATAAAAAAATGTGTACATGAATATTAATATGTCAATATTCAACAATTTACCTGTGAAGTCACCAATTTAATCTTCCTGCTTTCTTTCCCATTATTTAGTTGATATGTCTCATACTGATAGTTCTGCTTCTCGACATTTTGCATTCCCGAATGCTTGATCTTCACTTTCATGGATGCAATCAGACCATAATGATAGCCCACCACAATTGTTGCAAGAATCATCTACACATTGTTTTATGTAATGTGTCTACCCATCTTGCCTCGGACACATTATGTTATGGATGAAATCTCTGGATGACATTGGCGGTACTGTACTTGAGCATTCATGCACATGGTTAGCATGCAAAAAATGACGTATATGTGCAAATGTATGGTAATATAGGTCAAACTCTATGTGGTATCGACAACAACAAGTGTTCCAGATGGTATTGATTCTAACATACCAAGGCTTGCATTTTTCAAAATATCTTTGCCCGAGCCTTAGCTCTACGTGGGAAACTTTAAACATATCGAACAATTGAGTTTGTGTCATGTCAAGATAATGTTTAACATGAGGTTCAGTGTTTCTAGAACCTCTACAATGTTTTAACACATCCTTAATGTTAGAAGAAGGCCTAGTGTTATCATGCCAAAACTTTTGCACTAGGCCCTTCACTGCTTCAACTAACTTCATGTCTTTGCGGGGCAACCTACCGCTAAATGCCCATAATGTTTCCATTTGTCCCTCTACATCAAGGTTGTCTCTTCTTACTGAATAATTTTTAAGTGTATTTGGATGTAAAGGCACAATTTGTGATGTGCATTTAAGTAAATGACGTTGTCTTGTGGATCTACATACAATTGATTTAGCCAATACACGATGAGCCACATTACAGTCTTGTGAACGAGTTTTTTTACCAATCGATGTGAATGCAGCAGCAAGAGATTTAAAAATGTGATTACTTGATTCGATATTATTCATTGTTGTTATCCCTAAATTTCCTCTAACAGTTGCCATATTTCTAGATTTAAGCAAAGCTAAAAAGAATTGGCATTTACCGGCTTTGGATTTGTTATCAAAATATTGTTTCATTATTTGAGAACAATGACAAAGGATAGTGCATTTAACCACCTTACCTTCCATGGAAGTCAATCCGCTCTCATCCACTTGTATTCGTTTAGGAGTTCTCTTTCATTTTGATGCAAAATTTGTTGCCTTTTGAAATGCTGGAGTGACGTTTACATCCACTATAGGCTCACAACTTCGATTAGGAGATTGAACCACCGATCATGGTTGTTGCTGAGTCACATTTGCATTGGGAGTAACATAATTATTGAACTCTTGACAAGATTGTTTGTTTACTAATGGATCAATAATATCAACTTCCATATAACCAACTTCCTTTAATGTTGCATTATATTCCTTAGCCTCTACGTCACGTATCTGTTGAGGGGGAATGGGAACTATTTGCTCATGTATTGAATGCCGATGATTTCTTGAATCTTCCCTCTTTTTTTCTTTTTTGTTTCCTGCTTCTTCCGGTGTAAGCACCTTTGTTGCTGACTTTCGTCCTCTATTACATACATTCCCCATTGAAATCCACCCAAACCTGTACAAAACTATGGAATTATGTAAGTAATGATAAAAAATTGCACGTTGAACAGTTCTATGTGCATGGGTTCAAACGAATTATGTCTTTTGATACAGTAAACCTGGCCCACAGCACGCAACCCAACATTTTGTATACAACACATATCGCATATGCGAAATAATGCACCTCTGATATATCGCATATGCGATATTGATACAATGCTTTTTAATGAACGGGCAGGTTTTTTACATGTTCTCCAAAACACATATGCGATATATCGCATATGCGATTTAGTCATGGGGGATTCACTTGTTGACCAATATCCTATCACGATAGTTCATATTGTGGGTTTTAAAATTATCAAAAATCAAACCAATAAATTGCAGGTATTGGGGGGATGAGGGGTTTAAGGTGGGGGTGGGTATAGTGGTTTATAAGGATTGAGGTATAAAAAGGGGTGGGGAGGAGGTTTTAAGTATTGGAAGGGGGTTTCAAAAAAAAAAGTTTGGGTCAATATCTCTCGAAATTAAGGGTATTCTTTAATATCCTACGATCACACATGCTATGTGAGAGGTTCACTAAGTGAAGTCCCTGTGGATTTAGTGCTCACTAAATATATGCAATTTACATTTATCTATGCTTATGAAGATGATGATGAACAATGACGGTGATGATGATGAGGATGATGACTATGATGATGATGATGAGGATGAGGGTGATGATGATGATGATGATGAGGATGAGGGTGATGATGATGATGATGAGGATGAGGATGATGATGAGGAGGAGGAGGAGGAGGATGGTGATGATGATGAGGATTATGGTGACAATGAAGATGATGATGAACAATGATGGTGATGATGAGGAGGTTGATGACTATGATGATGATGATGAGGATGAGGGTGATGATGATGATGATGACCATGATTTAGATGATGAGGATGAGGGTGATGATGATGATGATGATGGGGATGAGGATGATGATGATCATAATGATGATGATGAGGATGGTGATGATGATGAGAATGAGGGTGATGATGAAGATGATGATGATGGTGATGACCATGATGATGATGATGAGGATGAGGATGAGGATGATGATGATGATGATGGTGATGATGATGAGGATGAGGGTGACGATGAATATGATGATGAACAATGGTGGTGATGATGAGGAGGATGATGACTATGATGATGATGAGGATGAGGATGAGGATGAGGGTGATGATGATGATGAGGGTGATGATGATGATGATGATGATGAGGATGAGGATGAGGGTGATGATGATGATGATGATGACCATGATGATGATGCAAAGGATGAGGGTGATGATGATGGTGAGGATGATGATGAGGAGGAGGAGGAGGAGGAGGAGGAGGAGGAGGAGGATGAAGTTGATTATGATGATGATGATGACAATTATGAGGATGAGGAGGAGGAGGAGGAGGATGAATATGATGATGATGATGAGGATGAGGGTGATTATGATGATGATGATGACAATGATGATGATGATGAGGATGAGGGTGGTGATGATAATGATGATGATGAGGATGATGATGATGGTGATGATGATGGTGATGATGATGAGGATGAACGTGGTAATGATGATGATGATGATGAGGTTAACGATGATGAGGATGAGGATGAGGATGAATATGGTGATGATGATGATGATGAGGAGGAGGATGGTGATGATGATGATGATGACGATGGTGATGATGAGGATTATGATGGTGGTGATGATGATGACGATGACGATGGACAAGGATGATGATGATGATGATGAACAATGATGGTGATGATGAGGAGGACGAGGATGATGACTATGATGATGATGAGGATGAGGAGAATGATGATGATGATGAGGATAAGGATGAGGGTGATGATGATGATGACCACAATGATGATGATGATGATGATGATGATAATGATGACCACAATGATGATGATGAGGATGAGGTTGATGATGATGATGATGATGATGATGACCACGATGATGATGATGAGGATGAGGGTGATGATGCTGATGATGAGGATGAGAGTGATGATGATGAACAATGATGATGAGGAGGAGGAGGAGGATGACTATGATGATGATGATGAGGATGAGGGTGATGATGATGATGATGATGATGATGACCATAATGGAGCTGAGGAGGATGAGGGTGATGATGATGATGATGATGATGATGAGGATGAGGATGAGGATGAGGATGATGATGCCGATGATGAGGACGAGGGTGATGATGATGATGATGATGATGATGACCATGATGATGATGATGAGGATGAGGGTGATGATGATGATGATGATGATGAGGGTGATGATGATGATGAGGATGAGGGTGATGATGAAGATGATGATGAACAATGATGGTGATGATGAGGAGGATGATGACTATGATGATGATGATGATGAGGATGAGAGTGATGATGATGAGGAGGAGGATGAGGGTGATGATGATGATGATGAGGATGAGAGTGATGATGATGAACAATGATGGTGATGATGAGGATGAGAGTGATGATGATGAATAATGATGGTGATGATGAGGAGGATGATGACTATGATGATGATGATGAGGATGAGGGTGATGATGATGATGATGATGATGATGATGATGATGATGATGATGACCATGATGAAGCTGATGATTATGAGGGTGATGATGATGATGATGAGGATGAGGACGAGGATGAGGAGGAGGAGGAGGAGGAGGAGGATGAGGGTGATGATGATGATGATGATGATGATGATGACCATGATGATGAGGGTGAGGATGAGGGTGATGATGATGATGAGGATGAGGGTGACGATGAAGATGATGATGAACAATGATGGTGATGATGAGGAGGATGATGACTATGATGATGATGATGATGAGGGTGAGGGTGATGATGATGATGATGATGAGGATGAGGATGAGGATGAGGATGAGGATGACGATTAAAAGAACATGACAACTATAACAATGTTGATTAAAGTCACCTATCACCTATCAATGAATCATCACTAGCGGTTTGTAGTGAGAGCGTATGTTGATCCATCGGTACTCATTCTAGCTCTTTTACATCCAAAAGAGATACCAAACAAGCATTCTCATGACTTTATAATGTCCTTTGAGCACTGACATAAATCAATCTTCAATCTCCCTATTAATGTTGCAAATTTTCCCTTGAAGCTGAATAGATCGAAGGATGGGAGGAATTATTGTTTCCTTGGATGCACAGTCCATGGCTTCGTTCACTGCCATGTTTTCTTGGATGCACAGACCATGGCTTCGTTCAGCGCCCTATTTTCTTGGATGTATAGCCCATGGCTTCGTTCACCGCCCTATTTTCTTGGATGCACAACCCATGGCTTCGTTCACTGTTAAAAAGAGGAATTATTTGTGTCCATCATAGTGTTGTCTAAATGGTATTATAATAGGATAGGGATGCCATTACTATTTTTTACTCTCGTACCAAATTAGTTAAGAAAAAACGCATATGCGTTATAGCTTTATCATATCGCATATGAGATATGAATAAGCTATAATGCATATGCGGCGCATATGCGTTATAACGCATATGCGTTATTTTAAAATTAAAATAATTGGCGGGAATAAGGTTTGGCATTCGGTTCGGAAAAAGCTTTGGACTACTGAACCTATTGGCTAGGAAAAAAACACCAGGGCTATTGCTTGTCTTTTAGAACTCTATCAATATGCTCACTTTAGATGGCATGTTTTGCTATGACATACACAATATTTTTTTATGAAAATATAGGATATTGTAGAGTATGATATTATGATTCTGAATATGTAATTTTTTCCTTCAAAACTATGTTTTATTTATTTATAATTTTTTTGCTAAATGACACATGTCAGTTTTAAAAAATACATACATCGATTGTTTGTTATATAACTTTTGATTTCCATCACCATTTCACAATAAAAATATATGGTGCACTAGACGAGATCAATCTCTATGATATTATATTTAGAAATCAAGTATTTCATTAATTTTTGCCCCTAAAGTATTGCACCCGCACATAAGGTTTTAATTTCAATATTTTGTGACTTCAATAATTAATAATAATAAAAAATAATTCATGAAAAATTATGAATAAATAGTGTTCCACTAGGCCCATATTTCATTTATATGTCTGCAATATTTTATCCCAAATTGACATCATTTACCTCATATATTGTTGCACCCGCACAAACATATATGTTAAGATGTGCTGAAAATTTGAAAACCCACTTTCACAAAAACTAATTTTATAATCATTTACACAAATTTTCTCTGCATAAATACTATATATTATGAAAGCTGATTCAATTTCCTATCTTTTCTCTTTTTACTTCATCTTCAAATAAGCTAGGGAAGTACCCCTAATTGTCACCTAAAGTCATAGTTTTTCGTTTATTCCAGTATTATGTGGCATCTAAAGTGTCTTTATTCTAGTATTATGTTCTTAAAATATCATATTAACATATGAAACACTCAATTTTCAAATGCCTAACTAATGTGCATTTATATTTATGCATGTGCATGCACATCACATACATTTACATCCTCATGTTGATCCTCAACAATTTTTCCTTGTCATTCTTGATCATGATCATAACCATGTGTGCATAATCCCATATATATTGTAATGTATTACATGTTCCTTTATTGGTGATATTGGAATGGGTTTCTTTCCTAGATAAAAAGGCACATTTCATTTAAAGATTAACAAAACACATTGTACAAATACTCTATGGAATCATGTTTACTCATTGTCATCTTTATGGAAACTATTTTGTCCTACAAATTAGATATTTTTGTTGCAAATTCCTATAAAGATATATTTTTCAAAAGTCTAGCTTCACGATCATATAGATCATAACATATATTTAGGATTTTAAAAACTATACCAAAGGTTGTTTCCAACCTTATGGGGCATGCACAATTACAAAAAAAAAAAAATTACTCTCTTAAAAATTAACTAGATGTTATCTATAGTTGCTCAATGAGATCCAGTAAACCAAAACAAAGTGTATAAGCCAAAAATAAATATCGAATGGGTCTTGGATCATGTTCCATAATGTTGTCATTATTGATATCCCATTACAGCCACATATCTTCAACCTGTCTGAGCCCAAATTTTAATACTTGTTTGACATGTTCGTTCTTTTCACGGAAAATGTGTTGATAACTGATAAAATGAAATCTCTTTGTAATCCTTACCAAGTCCTCATAGATGCTTATTAAATGAACGTTCTTTGGTAGTTTAATCTTTTTCATCTAGTATATGACTAGAAGAGAGTCACTAAGGATCCGTATCTTATGAATTCCAAGAATGTAAGCAATAAGTAAGGTGTACTTTAACACTACCAACTCTGCCTGATTATTGGTGGGCTGACCCATAACCCATGGGAAATATGTGAACACAAGACTCATTGATGTGTATGATTCCCGTAGCACCTCCCTTAGCCATATTTACTTGAGAGGGCCCATAAAAAAGGCTCAACTTTTAGAATGGTTTATGATCACCTCCCTTATTCGTATTTGTTTGATAGGAGCTTTGTCTTGTGTAAAAAGACTAATGATGGATAAGGCTTTGTTTCCATATAATTCCATAGGAATATGAATAGCCTCAAAATAGCCATGTTTCGTGCATTCCAAATATGCCAGATGAATATCACTAGGAGGGCTTGAAAATCTTTGTAAACGTGATTATTTAACCAAGCTGAAAGTGCATCTTGTAGTTGATATCCATGCCATATGATGTTCAATACTTTAATTTTGGATATATGGATCCAAATTCTATTCATCTACGGGCAATGTATGAATATATGGTCATTAATTCATTGTCGAATTTACATAATGGACACTAGCTTGGTCCAATCCAAAATCATTGGGTCATAATCTCCCAAATTGGAATGACCCCTTGTAATGCTAGCTAGAGGAAGAGCTTCATTTAAGAGGGAATTGTAATTTCCAAATAATATGATTCCACCATGGAGGGCATGGGTGTTCTTCCTCTTCCCAGATAGTATGGTATCCTTGTTTCGAAGTATATATGCCTCCTTCAACATTTTTAGCCCAAACTAACTTATCTTTAGAATTTGTAAGATGAATATGAGATTCCTTTAAATATTTTAAGAATGATTCCCAGATATTACAGTCCTCAATCATCAGGTCCAATTCCATAGCACTAAACCAAAAAATTTTGGTATTTAAGTGGTTGATGCCCATTACAATATGGGCCAAATGAAGAATATTCTTGTTATGTAAATGTTATTAAGGCTAATTTAGATTTGTATATTTTTTACATCTATCATATATACAATTGATAGACTACTTGTATATTATGTATAATATGTGAGGTGATTCATGATGTATGGTATACTATGTGATGTTTTATTTACATTCCACTTAATCTTTAATATTTTTTCCTATTTTGCAATAATGATTTGTTTACTCTATACAAATAATTAGTGATTTTAATTTCTAAATGAAATATGTTCGTTAATTAACCATGTATCCATGGGCTTGATGTCAAGATCAAGAATTTATATTAGGACCAAGGCCCAAATTAGGATTGGGCTAGTTGATGTTGGGATGAGGATCAAACCCATGTTTAAGACCTAATTGATTTAAGTTGATTTGAAAACTAGAAACTAAGGTAAAGATCTTAGCAATAAGATCTTGCTCAAGCTTAGGACTAAGAACATTTTTTATGTAAAAATGTTAACTTACATCTCCTAATGAATTTTGACACAATTTTTTACTTTATTAATAATATTTATGTAATAAAATTTGGCTACCAAATCATTTTTAACAATATTTTGAATGTCCATTTCGATTGATTTTTATATCTAAATCAATGATATTATGAATAGGAGCCACAAGTTAGAAATGTCCTTGACATTGTACGTGCGTCGGTTACTGGTTGGCTGGTGGTTTGTAATTGTTAGAAATTTTATTTGAAATGTTAAAAGATCAAACTGATATAATTTCCATTATCTTGTTTTGGGGTGATGCTCTACAAAGGTTACACAAAAAAAAACATCAATAAGCTTTATCTTAAAGTTGAATTGACATTAATGATGAGAATATCAATATGTGGCTTCTAGGTTACTAGCACTAGTGCTTCCATGTATTCCTTCCCTAGACTTTGTATCTTCTATTTTGAAGCTTATAACTTCCATATGGGTTGCTAATCATTCATCTTGAATGAAATCTTGTTCTATATGGCGAATTAAAACTGTGGTTTTAAGTTACATATTATATTACATTACATAGACAATAAATTATTCTATTTAGTAACACATCCAGTATGTGTGATTAAAAACCCAAAAAATTTTGTTGCATGGAAGGCTTCAATGACAAGCTATTTTTGGTCATTGCCAAAAATGATTGTTTAGACCATAAATTAGGACATGTTGAATAAAAAAAATGAACATGAATTTGTATTCTCTACTTCTATTGTACTAGATACTTTCCTCTCTACCTCAAGTTGTTCTTATAAGGCCTGGATCAAATTACTCATGGTCCTAGGTTTCGACATAAGATGTTCAAGCTTCCAAGTGATGCAAGAATATCAACGCAACCTGAAGTCAAGCCTTGGGCATAAGATGTTTATCATTGCAAGTCTGTATGAAAAATTCTCCAACTACAAACTCTAAGATTAATCTCGACCATAGAAAAGGGAATATTCCACATATCATGAGCTCGACAATGGCATCGAATCTCCTATCAATAACATCAAGAAGGGCCAACAATACTCTCATCAATGTTCACCCATCTACCTCTTTCTCAATGGTGGAAGGAAAAATAGAATAAATTGTGGAAGAAATTGTTTCTAAGTTCTAAATATAATTTACATAGTTCCATTTATGCTTCTCTTATTTATTTTACAACCCAAAATTTCAATAAAAAATTCATCTTCAACATAATCAATTGAATAATAATTTCAATAAATTAATTGAAATGAATTAATCCAAGAAAGAGATAGTAAAATACCTCTAACTATTATTTGATCTAGGGTTCAAGTTCCTACTCAATCGAAATCCTTATCATTTTTTTGAATTGGTGAAGCATTTCCCAAACTAGGAGTACTCCTCATAGCTAACTACTAGGTTTGTAGCCCTTCATTACCTATGTCTCTAACAACAACAAGAACAACCAATACCAAAGCTTCAAGGTTCAAATATCTAGGTTCCAAATTTCAATTCTCCCTCGCCCAATGTTTTTTCCATTGAAGCTAATTCTCTCCAACAAATAAAACCCCTCACTCTTTTCAAAAACTCTTGTTTATGCATTCTCCTCAGTGCCTTCCCAGCCTCTTGAGGAGAGTCCTAGGTAAGTCACAATATAATAAAATATTACCTCACCTACCCAATACTAATAATCCTAACATTTTACTATAGAAGATAAATTCCAAACAAATCAAATCAAATTATTTTAAGATTACAAAATCCTATCTTCTAAAATGAAATTAATTCCTAAATGAAATGCAGTTTCCTCTTACAGTAATAAAATGAAATTAAATTCCAAAAAGAAAATTAATCCACATGAAGGTTAAATTAAAAGCATATAAATTTATTTCCTAATACACCCATCATGCAAGATCCACATGGATATAGGTGGCCACCCACCTATTCCACTATCTCAAAACAATTTACAATGTTGGCAATTTTCTAGTAATTTCTACTGTCTTTTTATGTCCTGGACTTTTGGGGCCCTTTTGAGGTCCTAAACGATGTTTTTTGGGTCCAAAACAACCTAGATGGGAGTCTTCTACTATGTATGGTACCGATCCATTATTTTACTCCTCAGATAGATATTTCCAATGGACTATTGAGTGCCTTAAATAATGATCTTATGCAAAAGTTATGACCTTGGGAAGTTGACTATTCAACCAACCACTTTGGGGCTGCAAACTTTATGATTGTTCATACTATATGGTTAGGTTTTTGGATGTTTTAGGTTCTTTCCCTCATACTTAAGATAAATAGGACATTTCATCCTCCTTTTGTATTATGCTTGTCATGCATGAGTGTAGCCACCACATCTCTTCTCAGAGATATAGCTACCACAATTACGAGTTTCTTTTATTTTATAGTTTGTTATGTTTAATTTATTTTTAATAGAATCTAAGTTTATTGTATAATTTTGTTTATTGCAATATATATGTGTGTGTGAACATATATATGGTCTTTATATTTTGTTCTCACATAATTTCGTATTAATGCACCAACTAGTAATAATATTATTTTAATTATTAATATATATATCTAAACAATACTAATGTACATGTGCAAGGTGTGTATGTGTAGCTAGCATACACATAGTTTATGTGTGTATAGATGATATGTAAGTTTTTCTAAGTTAATTCACTTAGGATCTTTATCTGAAAGAATAATAAGCATAGCAAGATATCAAAGATACACAAGATACAGAAGACACACAAATTTTCATCGGGGAAACCATTTGAAGGAGAAAAACCCACAAACTTCCTCAGAATAGTTCTGTCATAAATACAAGATATCAAGATTGAATAAACCAAGAAAAATATGTCTTCTGCATCTCTCTCTCTTCCTCCTCATTGTACTCTCTCTCCTAATGCACACATGAGAGAGAGAGAGAATGAGTGTGTGTCAAATGAGGAGGGCGTCTCCCTATTTATATTCTTCCATTGAGTATCTAACTCAACTAACTAGGTCGTGCAGTTAACCTCTTGGATCCGACCTACCTAGGAATGCTCACAAATAAGTTTTCCTTTATTTAACCTGGGGACTATTTCCCCGACTTACAATAGATGGTTAACCTCAGTGACCATACACAATGATGACGTCCCAAAAAGAGGGAAACACATCTCTGATGGGGGTACAACAATATACAATAATCACATACATCAGATTATCTTCCGAAGTTATAGTTACAACAACACTCCTTGCTAACTAGGACGGTATTCTCTCACCATAGTCATCAACACATTTGGTCATAGTCACTTAGTCATCATCATCACTGGTGCCATAGTCCTCATCTTGTCCAATATTTCATATCTATCTGTCATAGGAAGTTTCTACAGAGGAAACCCTTTTTTCATGTTGGGTGTATGCCTAGTCCTCATCTAGGTATTTGTCATATCCATGAGCAATCCATCGCATACGTACATCCTAGGACCATTATTTACATTTCCACTACAATAACCTACATCTCCTACCGTCATCTCGTCGTCTCCATATCATCTCTTTCTCCTGCGAAAAACAAAACAAAACACACAGAGCATACCACCTGCGTTCCACCAACATAAGAGTATTCCACAATTTTTCACATCATCGAGACAACCTGCAACTTCCACTATGCGAGAATCACCTAGGATCACACCAAGTGCATTACATCTCTTTATGGTCAACTTGTGTTCTACCTACATAGGAGAACTCCCCAGGTGCACACCAAGTGCCTTGTGACCTCATCATCTCCAACATGGGAATACACACATACAAGAATTGATTACGGCCAAAAAACCTACATACCACGCCAAGACTTTGACATTCCAGGTCAACCTCAAGGACTTATTACATCCGAACAACTTGCATCCAATATCTTTTCGGTTTGAACAACCTTTCGAGACTTATTACGTTTGAGCAACCTGTGTGCCACATGATGACCGCTTTTACACTTCAGACAACCCACATGACTTATTACATCTAAACAACCTGTGTACTATGCCAGGATATTTTACGCTTCAGATATAACCTATACCATGACTGATTATGCCAAGGATAACCTGAAATATTTTCCAAGACCGATTACATCCAAGGAAAACCTACAATATTGATTATGTTCGAGCAACCTATGTACTAGGCCAAGATATTTCTTCTCAGATAACCTATCTCATTTCTCAAGTGAGATCTCATGCATCTGTGTCTTCTAGTATCTTGTCATCTTCTAGCATAGGAACACATCAGGACTGATTATGTCCAAGGATAAACTGCGACCTTTTCCAGGACTGATTACATCTAAGGACAACCTACAATATTGATTACGTCATTAAGACAACCTGTATCTCCAACTATGCTAGAAATCATTTGTCCCTCTTTCAAGGTATTGTTCTTGATCACGCCAAGTCTTTCTCTGAAGTACTTGAACTTCACTCTGGCTAGATGATTTGTCAATACATCAACTATTTTCTCATATGTTTCCATGCACTAGAGCTTCATTGCATCTCTCTGCATCATACAAAAATGCAATTTAGATCAAACAAATCAAAGAGTAGCTTTCAAAGCTATACTACCTCACAACTAGCCGAGCAACTGAAAACATATTTTGCCTCGAATGTACTTAGTCCCATGCAGGACTTCTTTCTACTAAACCAAGAGATCATACCATATTTCAAACTGAAGCAACAACCCGAAGTGCTCCTCCTATCATTGGTGATACCTGCCCAATTCGAATCAACATAACCATGCAGGTTAATCTTTTGATTCGTATCATACTTGAGCCCAAATTCAAATCAATCCTTCAGTTACCTCAATATATGCTTTGTAGAAACTAGGTGAACATGTCTCGGATCCATCAATAACTGACTCAGTGTGGTCACAACAAAGAATATGTTTGATCTCATATTCGACGGACACGTCAATGAACCAATCATCTGAAAATACAGATTGGCATCAACCGACTATGATGAAGAATCACATAGTAGATTCAAGTTTGATGGCATAGGTGTGGCCATTGCCTTGCGGTCTAGCATTCCGAATCTCTTGAGAATATCCACTATATACTTTTCTTGACAAAGGAAAATCCAATCTGCATTCTACAACACCTCCATGTCTAAGAAGTAGTGCATCATCCCTAGGTCTTTCATATTGAAATCAGTGGAAAAATTTCTCCTTGCATCTACAATGAGTTTGTCCTCTCCTTTCGGGTCATCTACATATACTAGTCTTTTGCTTTCAACCTTAAGCTAAAGGTTGGAAACTTCTTTACTCCTAGTAAATACTAAGTCCATTAGAAAGTTGTCCATCATGTCGTACCATGTCAAACTCAGAGATATTCTATAGTCACTCCATTTGAAGTGTAGCATCATCCTCCCTCTGCATTTTGTACTCTATGTATCGAAACATTTTGTACTAGAGTGACATGTATCTCCCTCTGCTACTGATATTCTATGTATCCATCTATGGTCACTGGATACCAAGATCCTATATCTTGAACTTTGTTGAAAAGCTCCTCTTGCAACGATATATGAGATTTTACTTCTCTATAGGCTTCCATCTTCAACCTTGTAGCAAAGGTTAAGATCAGCATCACTCTAGGTGATCCCAAGTTCCTCATGTAACTATATGTCCTATCCCATGGGTGTCTTCTAAGCTCGTATAAATCCTTACATGCACATGTGGTTCTCTGCTCGATATACACTTCTACTGGAAAAGTGTGTCTATTCAATGGAGTATGTCATACCATAGTCTACTCCCTCTTTCTAAGAGAAACCACAAACGTTTCTTTGTATCCCTTAATGCTTCCATCTACTAGATTCTTGATCTTGTAGATCCACATGGAAGACACTACAGACTTCCCTTTAGGTCTCAGAACCGCATCCTAGACATCAGTTTTCGTAATCAATTGGTACTCTTTGGTCATAGTCTCCTTCTATTTTTTCTTGACTACTTTTTCATTGTTGAAAGGATATGCATCAATGATGTCACTCAACAGTGCCACATAACTGGAGTGTGTCCGAGGCCTCTTACTTTCTTTGGAAGTCTCACCATACTATTCTTCATCTTGGATGATTTCTCGTGCCCAATATGGTGTTCATCTCTCAAGGTGGATCTATCATTCTCTTTAGGTCATATCATTATTCTTTATATTCTTCTCAAGCTCTTTCTTTTGCCATGGTGTCTCTGACCTAGGGAGCTTCAAGTTCCTCTTTTGAACTATCGTCACTTGTTCTTTGGAACAATATTTTCTACAAGTCAAGTTCAGTTGCATGATTAAAAATATTTTATTATTTCCAAAACATATTAATCTAATGAATCAAGATATATGTCACATAGTCATGTAGCCATCTTATACAATTCTAAAACATTCATCCATGTCTCGTATACATATGGTAACTTTCTATATGCCTTCCATCTCTTCTAATTATGTCATCACAGAGGTTTCATTCTAGACAAGTAGCAATGGAATGTTGTACATCACCATAGGCTAGTTACCCATCACATGTAAGTTAGTAGTATAAGTGCAAACACTCAGACATGCATAATACATCAACTCAATATAAGCATGTGCATAACCAAACAATATCATTTAAGTAAGTAGATATACATGATATGACTATTGAATATGTATCTTTGTTTGTTTGGTGGGTGTCCTACTTCTTGACCAATATTTCCTTGCAATAATAATAGGAGTCTTTGACAATGTGTTCTACTTCTTCATTCACAATTGCATTCCTTCTTATCCAAATACTAAGATAGATAAGAGTATGATATTCATCTTCACGAGTAGAATTCATATTCCTCATCACTTGAGGAATCTTCCTTTTCTTCTTTGACTTCTTGTTGAAGGAGCCTCTATTTTTGGGACATTCTCTGGAGTAGTTTCCATTCTCATCACAAGTGTAGCATATAATATTGGAAGGAACTCTTTTGAATTCATTTTTGTCTTCTGTTGTGATGATGATCCTCCTTTCTATGATTTCTTCTGGTGTGAACTTGGAGAGATTGATATTCAATTGCTTCCATATTCTCCTCTCTTATTATGAGCTGAGATTCTTCTTGTGTGCATTCTTCCCATAGTTTGATAAAGGAGATCAACTTCCTTCTTGCACATATTCCTTAAATGAAAGAATCCCATTATCTTGGGAGGCCATTCAAGGCGGTCATAACAATTTATCCTTCTTCCAAATTCTCTTTGACTGATTCAAGTTGTTCCTTGATTTGAGAAACCCTTGTGAAGTAGGAATTCATGGTCTCTGAGTTCTGCATATTCACATTCTTCAATTGGTTCCTCAATATCATCTTCTAATTAATGTCATTTCCTTCGAACAACTTCGTTAAAGTATCGAACACTTCCTTTGGTGTCTTCATGGATTACACATGTGGGATGAGATGATCCTGAATAGAATTTGCAATGATTTTCTTGGCCTTAACCAAGTTCTTCTTATGTGTATCCTTAGCCTCATCTCCCTATGAATATGAAAATTCCTTACTGATATACTGATCAAATTCATTTTCTTCAAGGATCAGGGAGATCTTATGCTTCCATGCTCAACGTTGTCATCTCCCCCAATATTATCATCAAGATGGGTGTGGTGAGTCATTTTGAAATGAGAACCTCAAATAGAAATAGAAAATATTTAGATCTTATGGATTTGAGCTGACTGACCTAGTTCTGAAGCTAGTTGATATAGTGTTTGTTAGAGAAACCCTAAATTTTCAAACTTGGAATTTCAAACTTTTGATTGGATAGGAAGATGTGCCTCTTTAAGGTGAGTTGTCCAATGTGCTCCTTTTCTGAAAACTCTAGTGGGAAGCCTTTGAAACTTGATGCCCTAATTTCTTCCCCTAGTGTCCCATAGTGTCCCATAGTCAAAAATTGAAATTCCACATAATGAGAAACTTCTTCCATATAAATATGCACCCTCCTATTGCAATTTTTATGGTCATACTTTTTCAACTGGTCGGTGGCGAGAAGTGTCTGAAACATGAAGCCCTAGTTTAATCAAATTCTTCTGCAGAATTACCTAATCTTGTTTCTTATTTATCCCCGAATTTTATGCTCCTCAAGGTATGAAACTTCTTCTTATGATATCTTCTTATGTCTTCTTTACAAACCCACATGTTAGAATAGAATTGGATTCACCAAGTGGTACTTATGCTAAGTTTACCAAGGTGACTTGTTTGAGGATTTTTCAGCATAGAGAACTTGTACATACTTCCACGTGTCACTTTTTCACTTTATGGGTCTAAAAATTGGACCACATAAACCATAGTTTGTGCCCTATCTACTGTTGAAATATTGTAACTTCGAATAATATTCTATATGTATCTTTTTGTGGTCCCCAATGGTCCTACCGGGAGAACCACTTGTATTACTTTGTACCCCGATGCTTCTAATGAGAAGAACTAATAAGAGTCATGAGGTAGTCCCCTCTAGTTGTAAAGGTGGGTCATTAGCACCCTGGTGTGGTTACTTGAGCCTACATGTGTAACTCGAGCCTACATGATTAAATCGAGCCTACATGTCGGAATGAATAATTAAAGTGAACGAATGAATATAAATAGAGGTGTGGCGCTCCTCATTTGAAGCACACACTCTCACTTGTGTAGTGCATTAGTGGAGAAGAGAGAAGGAGCTAGAGAAGGAGGAGGATCAGGCTTTGATCTCCTTGTTGGTTTTATCTTTTATCTTTTGGGGGAATCTATATTGAGGAAGCTTTTGTTGGGTTTTTCCCAGGATAAATCTGTGTTGTTCTTGTGATA
The DNA here is from genome assembly GCA_001517045.1 of Pseudotsuga menziesii. Taxonomy (NCBI): domain Eukaryota; kingdom Viridiplantae; phylum Streptophyta; class Pinopsida; order Pinales; family Pinaceae; genus Pseudotsuga; species Pseudotsuga menziesii. The sequence goes on along the minus strand of LPNX010502840.1, from coordinate 33,701 downwards.
CGGTTTCTTTCAGTGATCCTATTTATATGCTTTTGTTATAAAAATGAAATGAAATACTGATGTTCTAGCTTAGCATATGAAAATTTAACATTGTTAGAAAAACAGGACTGCAGAGCAATAACAATTATACAGTTAAATCAATAAACAAGATGAAAAAACACATTAAACATTACAGAGAGACACAGATATAACGTGGTTCACCCAAATGATGGGCTACGTCCACAAACAAATTTTCCAGTCCTTTTATTTCAGTCCAGAAAGATGAAGGGATACGCCCTGCAGCAAAACCGCTGCACTTCCTCTTCACACTCTCACAGTCTCTCTTCCAGCACAATACAATGCCCACATCCAGTACCATATAGTACTCACATCTAGTACCATACAGTACTCACATCCAGTACAATACAGCACCCAGTACATTTACAATGTAGCCTCCTCAAGCCTTATAAAGGCTTAATCACATGCAAAACCATGGGACAATACCATGGGCTACAACAAAACCATGTGCCCAAACCATGTGCTAGACCTAACCACCTTTGACTCAATCCCAAGTCAAGGTTAACACATGCAATACTATGGGACAATACCGTGGGCTACAACAAACCATGTGCCCAAACCATGTGCTAGACCTAACCCCCTTTGACTCGATCTCAAGTCAAGGTTAACACTAACAATCCCCCCTTTAAACTTGACTTGGAGTAATCACCAACTCCCCTCAAGTATTTACTGAGGAATCTTACATACACCCCCCCTATCACCTAGGTCTATCTCCCGACTTTACCGGTGAGTTACTAGGGGTATGCATGCCTTACCAGGTCTTACAGCCATATGCCCATTTACATGCAAACCGCTCCATTACATTTTTGTGTGCCTTCATGGTGACTAATCACAGCAACTCTACCGCTGCTGCACTTGTTGGACCTTGGACTTGGAAAATTTCTTCTTTTCACCTTCATGATTTAAGGCCAACAGAAACCGAGCAGGAACTCAGTTTCTCTCTGGTTACTCCCTTTGTCAACATGTCTGCAGGATTCTGGCTAGTGTGAATCTTTTCTAGTTTTAACAGTTCTTCATCTAGAACAGATCTTATGAAGTGGTACTTGAGCTCTATATGTTTAGTCCTTGAATGAAAGACTGAGTTCTTTGCAAGATGAATGGCACTCTGGTTGTCATTGTACAGCCTACTATTCTCCTGTTTCTTACCCAATTCTTCCATGAACCTCTGCAACCAAATCATCTCCTTACTAGCCTCTGTAGCAGCAACATACTCTACTTCTGTTGCTGAAAGTGCAACAACCTGTTGCAGTTTTGAAATCCAACTTACTGTTGTTCCACCTACAGTGAACACATACCCTGTGGTGCTCCTCCTGCTGTCTTTATCACCAGCCATATCTACATCAACATATCCCTGTAGAACAATGTCTGAACCTCCAAAACATAATGCATGAGAAGTGGTACCTCTCAAATACCTGAGAATCCACTGTACTTCTTTCCAATGCTATTTACCTAGATTATTCATATACCTTCTCACAACTCCCATTGCATGTGTAATATCTGATCTTGTGCACACCATGGCATACATCAAGCTCCCAACTGCTGATGAATAGGGAATCTTGGACATGTAATCTATCTCTTCCTGTGTCTCTGGACACATATGCTTGATTAGTTTGAAATGGCTTGCTAAAGGTGTGCTGACTGGTTTTGCATTCTACATTCTAAACCTATGCAACACCTTTTATGTGTACTCACCTTGAGACAATGTCAATTTGCAATTTTTCTTATCTCTTGTTATTCTCATACCAAGTATTTGCTTTGCAGCACCCAAATCCTTCATCACAAATGATTTAGATAGTTTTATTTTGAGCAAATTTATATCCTACATGTTATACCCTGCAACAAGCATGTCATCCACATACAATAAAAAGATAATATATCTTCCATTATCTAGCCTCTTGAAATAAACACAGTGGTCAGAATGACATCTATCATAACCTTGTTCTGTCATAAACTTATCAAATTTTAAATACCACTTCCTTGGAGCTTGCTTCAGGCCATACAAGCTCTTCTTCAACCTGTAAACCAAATTCTCCTTCCCTTTGACTTCATACCCTTGTGGCTGCTGCATATAAATCTCTTCCTCCAAATCCCCATGGAGAAAGGCCGTTTTTACATCTAATTGTTCAAGATGAAAATATTCTACCACCACTAGACTTAAAATAGTTCTAATTGAAGTCATTTTAACAACAGGAGAAAATATTTCATCAAAGTCTATACCTTTCTTTTGTGCAAACCCCTTTACAACAAGTCTAGCCTTGTACCGTTTCTTTCTAGTTTCTACCTGCATTGCTTCTTCAAAACATTCTGGCTCACCAGAATCAATCATCAATAAATAATATAGTCAAGGAGAGAATCGTTCAGGGGGTCTACTTAACCTGGTAGACCTTCTTACAGTTGCAGGAGTTTCAGGTACCTGTTGTTGCTCTTGATTTTCTGTTGCTTTTGGAACTTCATTTTCTTTGATTTCATCAAGCACTGTGTACTCTGTGTTTTCCTTTTCTTCTTTCTTTCCCTGCAACTGATCTTTGTACATGAACTTTTCATTAAATACTACATCTCTACTCCTAATGATTTTGCGATTTTTAAGATCCCATAAGCGATAACCAAAATCATCAACCCCATATCCAATAAAGGTACATTTCTTGGATTTAGCCTCAAGCTTTGTTCTAACATCTTTATCAATATGGACAAATGCTTCACAACCAAAAGTTCTCAGAAATGAGTATTTTACATGTTTACCTGTCCATGCCTCCTCTAGAATTCCACCATCCAAAGCGCTTGAAGGCCCTCTGTTTATTAAATAAACAACAATGTTTACAGCATCAGCCCAAAACTGTAAGGGCAACCCTGCATGCAATCTCATACACCTTGCACGCTCCATGATCGTTCTGTTCATCCTTTCTGACATGCCATTTTCTTGGGGTGTTCCAAGGACTTTCTTCTCTCTGCAAATCCCATTGTGTGAACAATAACTGTCAAACTCCTTGCTGCAGTACTCGCCTCCATTATCAGATCTGAGACATTTCAACCTTTTTCCTGTCTCATTCTCAGCCAAAGCTTTCCACTTCTTAAAAGTATCAAACACATCATATTTCTATCTAATGCAATAAACCCAAGTTTTTCTAGTTGCATCATCAATAAAAGTTACATAATAACGAGAGCCACCAAGAGATTATACTTGAGCTGGTCCCCATACATCTGTATGGAAAAGCTCTAACTTTTCACTCTTCTTTTGTTTCCCAACCCTGAGAAATCTAACTCTCTTATGTTTTCCATAAACACTGTTCTCACAAAATTCCAAACTTACCTGCTTCAAATCTCGAAGCAGTTTCCTTGAGTGGAGAATCTGCGTCCCCTTCTCACTCATGTGGCCAAGCCTATGATGCCACAACGATGCACCTGTTTTTGTGGAAGCTACAGAAATAGAATAATCAGTGTTATGAGTACATAAATATAACGTACCTATCCTATTTCCTTTTTCAATTACCATTGATCCTTTGTGACCTTCCACCACGTTTCTCCGAACATAGACAAACAATCACCATCTCTCAACTGCCCTGTTGAGATCAGATTTCTTTTCATAGAAGGAATGTGCCTTACATCCTTTAGCAACCAGTCATTTCCATTATTTAGTTTAATCCGTACCTTACCCTTTCCAACAATTTAACATGGTTCATCATCCCCCAATAACACATGCCCAAAATCACCTTGAACATAATCATAAAATAATTTCCTATGGGGTGTAGCATGACATGAAGCCCCTAAATCTACTACCCAGTAATCACTAGTATTATCTAATGCAAGAATAAAAGCATCTTGTAACACATCACCTGCTACATTTGCTTCCTGGGTAGTCTCTTGCTGCCTCTCACCTTTCTTCTTTGGTGCTCTGCAGTCTTTCTTTAGATTTCCTTTCTTACCGCAGTTCCAGCATTCTATTTTTCTGAATCTGGACTTGGATCTTCCCTTTTTAGACTTGTCGCAATTTCCTGGGCTCCTTCCTCTCTCTTTTTGTCTCCCTCTGCTCTCCATGGTCAATGCATTACCTGATGTCTCACCTGTTCTTTTCCTTCGCATTTCCTCGCTAAGAATAACACTAACAACATCATCAAACTTAAGAGTGCTTGAACTAGGGACAGAGTTACTTACAACCATGACTAAGCTATTCTAGCTTTCTGGAAATGAGCACAAGATTAGAAGAGCCCTAACCTCATCATCAAAGTTCACTTTTATAGAACTTAACTGACTGGTAAGTGTATTAAACTCATTTAAATGGTCAGCAACAGATCCACTTTCCGACATCTTCATATTAAATAAACGCTTCATTAAAAATACCTTGTTATAAGCCAAGGGTTTTTTGTAGATCTTACTCAATGCACTCATCACACCCTCTGTTGTTATTTCATTCGAAATATTGAAGGCCACTGACGAAGCCAGGAACAGCCGTATTGTTCCTAGTGCCTTTCTGTTAAGAACCTCCCATTCTTCATCCTTCATAGCCGCTGGTTGTTTTGCTTTTCTGCCCAACGGCAGGTACAGATCTTTCTGGTACATATAGTACTCCATTTGCATCTTCCATAACTGATAGTTTTGGCCGTTAAATTTATCGACCCTAAACTTTCCTTCTTTCGCCATTACTCCCACTCGAACTAGGAACCCTTCTTTCCTGCGAGTTTACAAAGCAAATAGACCTTTTGGCTCTGATACCAATTGTTAGAAAAACAGGACCGCAAAGTAATAACAATTATACAGTTAAATCAATAAACAAGATGCAAAAACACATTAAACATTACAGAGAGACACAGATATAACGTGGTTCACCCAAACTATGGGCTACGTCCACAAACAAATTTTCCAGTGCTTTTATTTCAGTCCAAAAAGATGAAGGGATACGCCCTGCAGCAAAACCGTTGCACTTCCTCTTCACGCTCTCATAGTCTCTCTTCCAGCACAATACAATACTCACATCCAGTACCATACAGTACTCGCATCCAATACAATACACTACCCAGTACATTTACAATGGAGCCTCCTCAAGCCTTATAAAGGATTAATCATATGCAAAACCATGGGACAATACCATGGGCTACAACAAAACCATGTGCCCAAACCATGTGCTAGACCTAACCACCTTTGACTCAATCCCGAGTCAAGGTTAACACATGCAATACTATGGGACAATACCATGGGCTACAACAAACCATGTGCCCAAACCATGTGCTATACCTAACCACCTTTGACTCGATCTCAAGTCAAGGTTAACACTAACAAACATTGTATCAGAGCTAACCTCAACAGGATAGCTTTCACAAGGTGAAATATCTCTCTCTCTCTCTCTGGAAGAAATTAGGGTTTTCAAAAAAACTTTTGAGTCTCAGAAAACTGCTTGCATAGAAAGTTGTGCCCTCCCAGAGCCCATCTTTTGAGCCTAGAATCAAGTTTTTTGGATGTGTGAATCTTCGGAAAAGTCAAACCCTAGTTTGACAACTGCACCAGAAAACTGCAGAAGCTGAATCTTGTAAGTCTGATTTGGAAGGTGAAAAATTGAGATCTCTAGAATCCAAGCACATCAGTCAACTCACCTCACTCAAGCGCATCTCTGGGTAAGGTCAATTTCTCATTTTGCAAAATTTCAATTTTTGTTGATTTTCTTCTACCCATTCTTTCTGGTATAGAAGAAAGAATGGGTAGAAGAAATGACTGAGGAATACCAGTCAATAATGAAGAATGATGTATGGGATATAGTTCCCAAACCAAAAGGAAAGAGTATAGTATCCTCCAAATGGATATTCAAAATAAAGCATGCAGCTGATGGAAGTATCGAGAAGTATAAAGCAAGACTTGTGGCCATAGGTTTCCCTCAGAAAGAGGGAACTGATTATGAAGAGACATTTGCCCCAGTAGCACGATATACTTCGATTAGAACTATCATGGCACTTGCATCCATGATGAAGTGGGACTTACACTAGATGGATGTGAAAACAGCTTTTCTGAATGGTGTGATTGAAGAAGTCTACATAGAACAACCTCAAGGATTTGAAGTTGAAGATAGACATACTCATATATGCAAGTTAAAGAAGGCCTTGTATGGTCTTAAACAAGCTCCTCGATCTTGGTATGAGAGGATATATAGTTTCCTATCAAGCATGGGATTTACCAAGAGTAAAGTTGATCCTAACCTTTACCTCAAGTTTGTATAAGATGAACCTGTCATCCTACTACTATACGTGGATGACTTATTCTTGATAGGGAATGAGAAATAGATTATGGAAAGCAAGAAGAAACTAGCAGAAGAATTTGAGATGAAAGACCTTGGGTTAATGCATTATTTCCTAGGTCTGGAAGTATGGAAAAGTTCAGAATGAATCTTTCTCAACCAGGGAAAGTATGTAGTAGAGATATTGAAAAGATTCAATATGTTGGAATGCAAATATTTGTCCACACCCATGGATTCCAACCTGAAGTTGTTAACTGATAACTCATCAGAGTTAGTGGATGTGACTCATTACAGACAGATCATTGGGTCATTGATGTATTTAACAAATACCAGACTAGACATTTGTTTTGCTGTGAACACCTTAAGTCAATATCTAGTTCAACCTAGACAGGTTCACTTGGTAGCTGCAAAACATGTGATGAGATATTTGAAAGGAACTATAGAATTTGGTCTATATTATGATAATAACCATTAGTATAGATTGTATGGCTATACAGATGCAAATTGGGCTGGAAGTATGTCAGACAGAAAAAGCACATCAGGTGGATGTTATAGTCTAGGATCTGCTATGATTTCATGGTTTAGCAGACAGCAATCTAGTGTTGCACTAAGCATAGCCAAAGCAGAATATATAGCAGCTTTCTTTTCTAGTTGTGAAGCCATATGGCTTCGAAAGCCGATGTTAGGATTATTCAACCTAGAGTTGGACACTACCGTGATTCTATGTGATAACAAAAGTTGTATAAAGATGACAGAGAACCTTGTGTTCCATGATAGATCAAAGCACATAGAAATCAGGTATTTCTACATTTGAGATATGATGCAAAAGGGATCCATAAAGCTCCAGTATGTGAGTACTGATGAACAAGTTGTTGATGTGTTGACAAAGCCTCTATCCTGAGTGAAGTTCGAACACTTTTGAGACAAGCTTGGTGTGGTTTGAAAAGACCTTCCCCGAAAGGGGGAGTAGTGATGTAGCAGTGGGATTGTATCATCCCTAGGAACTTTCCCTAAAGTGATATGGTGACCTTGGTCTTCGAGAATGAAGAGGGATTGTATCATCCCGGGACATATGTCCATAAGTGATCCGGTGACCTCAGTCCTCGAGAATGAAGAGGGATTGTATCATCCCGAGACATTTGTCCATAATAGATCTGGTGACCTTGGTCCTCGAGAATGTGGTAGGATTTCATCATCCTTAGACATAGTCCTAAAGTGGTAGGGACTGATTCTCCCGTAATCAATCCGGTGGCTTCGGTCCTTGAGAATGTGGTAGGATTGCATCATCCTTGGACATAGTCCTAAAGTGATAGGGACTGATTCTCCCGTAATCAATCCGGTGGCTTCGGTCCTCAAGAATGTGGTAGGATTGCATCATCCTTGGACATAGTCCTAAAGTGATAGGGACTGATTATCCCGTAATCAATCCGGTGGCTTCAGTCCTTGAGAATGTGTAGGATTGCATCGTCCTTGGACTTAGTCCTAAAGTGATAGGGACTGATTCTCTTGTAATCAATCTGGTAACTTCAATTGTCGAGAATGTGGTGGGATTGCATCATCCATGGACTTTAAGTCCAAAAGTGATCCAAATACTTTTTGTCTTTGAGTTGTGGATTGCAGGTTGTAGCTAATGATGATGATGTCGTACTAATCGAAATATCAGAGTATGACGACGATGACGTACTGATCGAAAGATTAGAGTATGATGATGATGATGTACTGATCAAAATATCAGAGTATGATGATGATGCTTCTGATCAAAATATCAGAGTGTGATGATGATGATTATGATCAAAAGATCAGAGTATGATGATGATGATGTTGCTTCTGATCGAAAGGTCAAAGTGTTGATGATGATGTTGCTGATCGAAAGGTCAAAGTGCTGAAGATATTGCTGATTGAAAGGTCAAAGTGTTGAAGATTTTGTTGCTGATCGAAAGGTCAAGGTGCTGAAGATGTTGCTGATCGAAAGGTCAAAATGCTGAAGATGTTGTTGATGATCGAAAAGTCAAAGTGTTGAAGATGTTGCTGATCGAAAGGTCAAAATGCTGAAGATGTTGTTGCTGATCAAAAAGTCAAAGTGCTGAAGATGTCACTGATCGAAAGGTCAAAGTGTTGAAGATGTCATTGCTGATTGAAAGATCAAAATGCTGAAGATGTTGTTGATCGAAGCAGTCAAATTATTAATGATGATGAAGACTCAAGATTGAAGATGAAGACTACATGATGTTGAAAAGCTTCCAATGATTTATAGATGTGTTACCCTGATGATGTTGATGATGACCTCTCTCATTATTGTTGTTGTTGATGTTGTTGTAGAATACCCCTCTCGTTAAGGGGGAGTGTTGAAATATTGTAACTTCGAAGAATATTCTATATGTATCTTTTGTGGTCCTCGATGGTCCTACCAGGAGAACCACTTGTATTACTTTGTACCCCGATGCTTCTAATCGAAAGAACTAATAAGAGTCATGAGGTAGTCCCCTCTAATTGTAAATGTGGGTCATTAGCACCCCAGTGTGGTTACTTGAGCCTACATGTGTAACTAAAACCTACATGTGTAACTCGATCCTACATGATTAACTCGAGCCTACATGTCAGAATGAATAATTAAAGTGAATGAATGAATATAAATAGAGGTGTGGTGGTCCTCATTTGAAGCACACACTCTCACTTGTGCAGCGCATTAGTGGAGAAGAGAGAAGGAGCTGGAGAAGGAGGAGGATTAGGCTTTGATCTCCTTGTTGGTTTTATCTTTTATCTTTTGGGGGCATCTATATTGAGGAATATTTTGCTAGGTTTTTCCCTCTAGGGTTTTCCCAGGATAAATCTATGTTGTTCTTGTGATATTGTTTCTTTGAGTGATATTGTTTATATGCTTTTGTTATGAAAATGAAATGAAATACTAGTGTTCTAGCTTAGCATCTGAAAATTTAACATCTACAATAGCTTTGGAAATTTGTGTTGGACCTTTCTAGCCCTAGATATATCAATTTTCCCTAGGTCACATGTTTATGATTGTATTCTAGAGGAGGTTGGAACCATGCTTTGGAATAGGGTACATAAATATTTCTTTTGTGTCCTATCCAAGTTTCAGCTCTTGAGCCTTCTCCAATCTCGAGTTATAACAAAATTCCCAAGATGAGTAGATTTTCTCTTCTAGGTTTTTCAAGCATGAACCCTTAATTTCCAATAACTGCCATTGTAGCAGTATTTCAGGTACACAATGCCTTCTTTCAAAGTGGCTCTGATACGATGATATTTTTTCTAAGTTAATTCACTTAGGATATTTATCTAAAATATTAACAAGCACAACATGATATCAAAGATACACTAGATACACAATACACAAATATTTTCATTGGGGAAACTATAAAGGATGAAAGCCCGCAAAATTCCTCATAATAGTTTTGTCACAAAGACAAGATAACAAAATGGAATTACCCAATCACAATATATCTTATGCAGATATCTCTCTCTTCCTCCTCATTTTCCTCTCCCTTCTAATGCGAACATGAGAGAGTGAATGAGTGTCTATCAAATGAGGAGGGTGTCTCCCTATCTATATACTTCTGTTGAGTAGCTAACTCAACTAAAATATTTAAATATTTCAGGTAGCGACCTTGAGGTTCTTGGAATAACTCTCTTTTTGTCTCACTATATGATATTATAGTGTCAATTGCAACCTCAAGAATATATCCCTCCAAAATGCTATCGACCCAGAAGTAAACAACCCCATAGATAGGATTATTGACTCTTTCCAACCATTATATTAGCTGAGGATTCCAGTCTATGGGTTCTCCACCTTGAAAATGTTTCCTCTGAGTTGCTAGCTTCGCCAACCATTCATGTAGCAGAATAGGAAATTCACCAAATAAAATTTCATGAATACTTGAGTAAATATACCTTTCTAACCATTCTGTTGGACTCAATCGCGATCCTTTACTTTCTTCTTGTGCAAATCCTCTCTCTTTGTATTCTACCCAAACTTGAATCTCTTGTTTGATCGGGTGCCAAAACATGTCCCCTTCACAATGATCCTGGTCCCGGCAACAAAACCATTTATTGGTGTCAATTCCACTAACCTAGGTTTAGTCTTCCCTACGTGACCAACAAATACCAAGGCACCGGCCCGACATAGTGTAACTTTGTCAAAACACCTGTAACACAAGTGAGGTCTCACCTGAGATACCGATGTGGACTGCAAGAACCAAGATTCTGCAATTATGGAAGGGGATTTCTTCATGACAACGTTGAAAGACCGCTCGAACGAAACATAAGGATGGACTACTATCGAAACATACACAACAAGTAAAGCACGTCGATTCGTCGACACATACGCATCATATAAATATACAAATCTAAAGCATGTCTACCACCATTGTTATCAACATTCCACGGTCATTAGTGTGACAAACTCATAAATATTAATACACAATATAAATAGATATCATAGACACACCTATTTAATGTGGAAACCCATACCAGGAAAACCAAAAAAGCACTCTTCATCTGGCATGAGTAATATTTAGAACGCTTTTGGTATGTGCACACAACTTATAGACTTATTTCAATATCTTCTTATAATAGATGAGCTTTCTTTGTCTTTGTCATGGTATCATGTCTTCTTTCTTCTCTTTCTTGTCCTCTTTTTAGGATCGTCTTTTTCTTCCGAGCTCTCTCTAGATTGAGATATATCAAGATCGTTATAAGTGACATTATAAGAGTGATACGAGTCGTCCACACACAGCTTATTGATCTACCTTATATACTTTTCACAACTCTTGTTATAATTTTTGACTGATTCTCTAACTAACCCAAGAAATCTCATTACATTAATAGAGGCTATATCAACCCAATTTACATTCATGCCCATTCCCAAAGTAGACTACTAGTCTAACTTAACTCATTATTTACATTAATTATTTCCTAAAAAACGGGTCAAATTACCATATTTGACTTACTCTTCTCCTTTTTCGTTGCGAACTTACTCGCATTGCGACCATATTCTTCACATTTCCCACCAAAACTCTTATGTCCTTTCCTAGGGCCAATAGGGGGGGTGCACCTAAGGATACCAACGAGTTCAATTTTTTTTGGCTATTTTTGGTTATTTTGGGGATTTTTCTAAAAATATGTAATTTAATCTCGTTTAAGGGATTGGGGTCTGTTTCTTAATCCATTTTAACGGATTAGGGTATTGGATGCTACCAAATACCTAGATTTTGTATTGTGAGTGATTCATAATGAGAATGAGAAAATAGGAGGCGTGGCTCCAAGTTTTTTTGGTTTTCCTTGTTAAGTGTTTCTAGGGTAAACATTTGTGAATTATGTATGAATGTTATGGTGTAGTCTCTATTTTTCTTGAAATAATCTGTATGCTTTGCTTCTCTACACAAGTTCAAAACTTATAAGCAGATTTTAGGAAATCATGCTTATAAAAAATCATAGACTTGGGTTCATCATTACCCAAGCTCGCAGTGTCCCAAATATTATCCATTGAACTCAACATTGTTTCCCCCAAATCCACCCTCTAAATTTTCCCATGAGCCGCTTCAATGCACATTAAAATGATCCTGAATTCCCACCACCTCCATTATACTATTTGTCTTGCCAGGTGTCTTCCCCATGGTAATCTATAGATCCATCGGGGACATTTAGAATAAGGTTCCTATGCTAGGTTTTACCTCCCTTTCACCTCATTAAAGTAATTTTGAAATGGTAACTTGACAATCAATTGAAAATATTTTTATGATTATGCATGATCTTATGTTTTGGTAGACTAATATGCATGTTAAATCGGTTGTGATCACTAGGTACTTATGGTGCTAAAGTGACCTCAATGCAATTGACATCGAAAGAGGAATGGTGTACTATGAATCATTAATTCGTGAGTTAATTATTGGCTTGATACTTTTTGCATGATATGTGGTCTAGTGTAGGTTTTATAGGAAACATAGTTGCTCAAACTTGTCATTCAATGATGTATCTCTAAGAACAACAATAGTAGCACAATGCAAAGAAATTTCTTACATTGTGTTATTTAATAATATTATATATATATCATCAATACAATGGTATTGGGCCATGCTAAATATGGTTGATAGGGAATAGACATGTCATGTAGTATTTAATTAACCTATTAATCACTAATAAAGAAATTAACGAGTACAATAATTGTAACATACAACTAGGTATATTACAAGTCATCCCACCTTGAAAATATTCATCCTCAAAACTTGGATAAAAAATGACCTCTTATTTAAGCTCTGTGTTTGCTTAATTGATTGCAACTTCAAGGAGGATACAGAACTTGATGAGATACTCAATGATGATCAAACTTTATTCAATTGTTTATGTCGAATAATAGTACCGTGATTCAATAATTCTTGAAACAATTGGTCACATTTCCATTCATATTTCTCTATGCATGGTGAGCATAAAATTCTACAGATAAAAACACAATGACTATGCAACCAATGATTCTTCCAAGGAGGACCCTTCTAAATTTTCAATTTGGTATTTCCATGTTGAAATTGTGTCATCATTTTTATCTCTAATATTTTTACATGCTTTGGTATGTCATTATTCTATGGTTGGCATATGGCTTCGTTAATGATGATCTTTGGATCTTCAAACATTGTTGAATATTTGGTTATACTTGTTATGGTTTCCTTATCTAACAAGGTCTTCTCTCATTGTTTCGTCGAATTTGTTTGTTCCTTTGATTCTTGATCACATTGAATTTTGACATCCTATAGATCACCTATATCTTCATGGACAAAAAAATCTTTTGGGTTTCAATATTCTATATTATCATGATTATGATCAATTTCATTGCCTTTATTTTCATCATTGCACTCTTCTAAAACTTCATTTCCTTCATAATTGTTATTGACATCATCTTCATATTTATCAATATTTTGTGCTTTGTCATTATAATTTTCGATATATTTATCTTCTTTAAAGTCAATATCGACATCATGTTCATCAATACCTCGTGTATATGCATCTTCATTGTTGTTATTATCATTACCATCAAAATCTTTTCTAGATCCTCCTTGATTTTCCACATTCTAAACATCATTTATGTCCTTTACATCTTTCTTCTCTTCATCATGGCTATTATCTTTCTCATAATGGCCTTGCCTACAATTTATACTCCATGCATAGCTTCTAGTTTGTCTTTGCTTTAGACTTTCACTAGGCATTTTTATAGATTTTATAGTTGTGTGGACATCTTTGCCACTAATTTATGTTCCTTGTAAGAATATGGAAACAAGAGTGACATGATGTTTATTAATTTTTGGTACATTTGCATATTTATGATCTAGCATCATATTTGGAGCATCACATTTGGGACACCCGTTCTTGTGCTTACTTTTATCTTATAACGTGATTCTTCGACGATGGAGAATATAAGGAATCTATCTATATGCTTTTTGTTCTTCTTTTGTCCTGTGCAATATGGTGATCCTTAGGTGAGGGGGGATATAAGGAGGTAGTCGATAATGTTTTTCTTCTATCATGAGTGTAGTAGCGATTTTGAACTACCCCATCTCCTAATGAGGGTTTATTGGTTTCACATCGTCAGTTATTTCTCTTCCTCTTCTTTTGTTCATATGTTTTGCCTTGAATTTTTTTTTGTATTTGTGATCACTCATTTGAGATGTGATGAATTTTCCATCTTCATTTCCTTTATCTTCATCAATGGTGTCATTATAATTTTGGTCATGTGCTTCTTCATTTTTGTCGTCAACATTCTTATTAGATTCTTCTTCCTGTAATTGTATTAGTGTCATTTTTAATGTCTCTTTCAATATTTCTCCATCTATTTTAATTCTTTCATAATGCCCATTAAGTCTTTCTTCAAATGCTAAGGACATCGTCCTTCTAGCTAAAAAGTCTTCAAAAAATATTCAAAATTCTTTTTTGAAAAAATAACTATTGAAAATAATAATGATTATTATTATTAAAATTTAATAATAATAATATTACTATACATATATTTCCAATAGTTTGGAGAGTTAAATATTGATTATTACTGTAAAATAATTTATTAATCATTATTATTATTTTTATAGTTTAGGGGAGAAATAATTAATAATAATAATATTATTATTATTATAATACAATATATTTTTCTTGAATAAGTGAAATATAGGGTTGAAAACCTAGAGCAAGGGTGAAATGGATTGGAAAATGGAGCGATTGGAATGAAGAGAGGCATGTGATGGTGGAGCAAAGAGAGGCATGGGATTGCAGTAGAAAGGAGTGAGTGTGGAGTAATGTAGGAGGAAGGGTGTGAGCATGGAGTGGTTGGAGAAGGACTACGTATGAGATGGAGGAAAAGGAGAAGGGGGTTGGGACATCAAAGATGAGGGAGATGGACGTTGGCGCAAGCATGGAGTGCTTGGAGGTGGTGGAGTGATTGAACTTTGGAACTTAGAGATTTGAACTTTGAATCTTGGGAACGTTGAGCTTGGTTATTAGTTGTTATTGTGTTGTTAAAGATATGGGAAAGAAAGGTTAGGAAACTTACATGTTTTTATAGCAATATAAATGAATAAGTTGCTAGTTGTTTGGTAGGATTAATCCTAGTTTGGGTAATATTTGATTCAACAAGTTGCTAATGACTAGACTACTAAGGTTGGAATACGTCTAAGCAGTAGACTGCAAAAATTGATAGTTTTAGATGTATTTCACTATCTCCTTGTTTTAATAAGTTGTATCAATTAATTTATGAAGTTGTCACACTTCATATATTTAATTAGATAAATTCAAGTTTTACTTAGTAATTAGTAATTATTGACTCTAGTAGAAACTCACATAAATTTGTTTTGACAAGTTCTATTCATTAATTTATGAAGCATTTAATTTATTTAATTACACGAGTTTAAGTTGTACTTAGTAAGTAGTGAATAGTAGAAACTTACATAAATTTTTACTTAGTAACTTATTAACTAAGCTATTAGAAGGTAAGGAAATTAACTATATTATTAAAAATTACAATTAAAAAGATAATAATTAAAACCTTGAAATATGAATTATTGTTAGCACAATAATTAGTTGCTTGGTTGGATGAAAACAATTAATAAAAAACATCAAGGAATAAGGATGTTACCATAGTCTTCAAGCTTATTTTGGTATTCTTGATTTAAGATTTTATGAATCGAATAAATATCACTATAAGAATTAATATAGTTGTGTAGAAGGAAACTTAGAAGGAAATGAGTTTCATATTCAATCTCCTCTAAATTGCATAGAATACATTTTTTCCCAAAGGAATTTTGGTAAGAATCCATTTTTTGTTCGACTATGTAGTACATGTGAGTTAATTTAGCTTAGCAGTCAATATTTTCTACTTAAAGCTTGCAATTTAGGGTAGGAAGAATGGTCAAACTTGAGATGAATGGTATTTTTTGATATTTGCATTCGTACATAGAAGTTCAAACACTTAATTTTTTTTTTCAATTTTAGGTTTCGTCATAAAAAAAATGGCTATATTGTTTTGGATGTCCCAAAGTTTAATCATTTATCAATGTTATTTTTCCAAATTTTTTTAGTCAAAGGTAAGTTAAGCACAATTGGAAGGAAATGTTGGGAACTTGTCTTACTGAAGGTTTTCAAACATGTACTTGTATAGAGTATATCCTTTTAAGGTTTCACATTAAATGAATCCAACATATATCAATCTTACTTTACACATCAGCAATATAAATAATTAAAAAACTTGGTATTTTCTATATTTGTTCAATAAAAAAGGCAATATTCTTTTTCAAATAAAAAATTGCAATAAATTTATATTTATACCCATGATATAATGTCTAACACTGTGACCCCAAGGAAAACCTTATCAAACTTGAAACAAAGAAGACAAAGATTATAAGGTCAGATGAAGAAACTTGGAGACTTAAGAGTAGGGATACGTGTGATAATAACACTATTTTTTTTCATAACTATGCTAGTTAAAGAAGAATCAATAATGCTATTCAGGATTTGAAAAATGAGAATGGGGAGCTTATCAATGATTAGAAATCATTGGAGGAGGTTGTCGTCATGTAATTCAAGGCTATTTATAAACATAATAGTACACAAAATTTAGTTGAACATCTACAGGTTTTGAGGCACTATTCTAGATTATTCAATGATGAAGAAGTACTAGATATTGGGGTTGTTGTAAGATCATATGAGATTAAATATGTATTAAACATGTTTTCTAAGGAAAAGAGTCTAGGCCCATATGGGTGGACCATGGAGTTTTTTTTTCACTTTTATGATTTGATGGGAATGATTTAGTGAACATTGTGGAAGAATCTAGAAGAATGGGGTATGTGCCCAAAAATATGAATTCAACCATTATTGCATTAATTTCCAAAAAGGACAAGGTTGAGTCCTTTGATGATTATCATCATATTTATCTATGTAATTTGATCTATAAAGTCATCACCAAGATCATCTATAATCGAAACAAGCCCTTCTTAGCAAGAAATATATCCAAGGATCAATTCGGTTTTCTATCCAATAAACATATACTTGATGCGATGGGTGTGGCTCAAGAGAGTCTTCGTACTATTAAGACCAAAAACATTCAGGCCTTCATTCTTACAATGAATTTGATTAAAGCTTATGACTGAGTTGATTGGATTTTTTTTAGATTTTTTCTGATTTAGATTGGTCTTCTAGTTGAAGTGAAATGTAATATCCTGATTTTGATCCCATTTGCATTAAAATTATACACAATGTAAGTATCGTTATTAAATCATGGTGAGTAGCTAAAGGCCAAGGCCTCACCATTGATTTAGTATTTTATGTATTGGCAATTAAAATCGATACCTATGGTTCTCATGCTAGCCAAGAACAATATATTTTGAGACATCATGTAAATATGTAATTTAATAAAATACCCACAACTAGCTATGCAATGCAACAAGAGATGGGGGCATAATTTCACAAGGAAAGGGGGGGTATATTCAAACCCTTAAGCAAATAGTGTAAAGCCAATTGTCAATGAGAGAACCCATAAAATATCAACTACCAATTTTGTCTTATGCATCCAATCATTTATGTCTTCCAGAATTTTGTTGAGTTAGTTAATGCATTGGGAATGGACAGGTATGGCAATCAATTTTGTATTGGGGAAACCCATCATTTTGGAAAAAACGTGTTTTTGCTTATGGGGCAAGAAAACGCACCCAGACATTGGTGCCCAAACCATTCCTTACCCATGTGTTTCTCTTCCTCACATAGCTGGAGCTAGCTGGGCATTTCCCCTCACATTTTCTTGCAATTTTCCTCATCTATCCATGGCTGGAAACCCGTTTTTGTATTGCACAACGAATGGGAGAGGAGATTCATGATTTTAGGGTTTATGGAGGTCGTTTTTTCTCTTGTAATGCCCATAAACATCGTTGAAATTGAATTTTCTCTTCGATGGTTGATTTCCTGATCTACCATTTCATTTTTGGTTCCCATAATGTTTTTCTTCATACACAATACTTGTGTTTGCTATTATGTGCATCCTTGATTTGGTGTGAACTGTTAGGAGTGGAAGAGGCCCAGAATTGGCTTGATAATACTAGTGAAGAGAGGAAACTCACAGAAGATCAAAGGGGGTGGTTATTCTTCTATACACACCCTAAAGAACACTCAAAGGGAAGGTATGGCCCAAGGGACTGTGTAGCAAGGAAGGGAATACTTTCTTGTGTTGGGTGTGTAGGTATTGTGGAGGCCAAGCTAGATAGATCGGGTAGAGGTGTCCATAACTCTGTGGTTGAGGTGTCCATAGCTTTGTGTCCATATATTTTATTGTATTTGGATAACAATTCTTAAATAGATTTGAAAATGTTATGAATGTAAATTAATTTATAAATTTCATCTTGGTATTAATAATATTTATTTAGATAACTTTCATAAATTTAATGACATACTATAATTATAAAAGTAATAATAATAAATTTATTTTAAAAATAAATCTTCTAAAATTTCAATAGATTTTTTTTTGAGACGAAAAAAGGAGTTCCTTGATATTCTATTGAATCAAAGGTAACTTGGTACATCATCAATCAAAACGTAAGGTCCCCAATGGGCCTAACAGAACAGTAGTGCTTCATCGTTAATACATTAATACACAAATTAACTAATCTCATACAAAAACCACACTATTAGTACCTCGACATCAATACATGTAAGAGTCCTCTCATAAGTGTGCAATATATCATGAGTCAAAAATGTCCCTAAAGAAAATAACAAGAGCCTAGAATCCTTATCCAAGATAGGGCATGTAATCTCTCTATGATCATGTTACTGCTGCTCAGCATAACCAGAAATAACTCAAAGGTGCCAAGGAGACAAATGTATAAAATAGAACAGAGCAAAGCCCTAAAATAGCTGGAGTTAGACTTCCCCAATAAACTCATCATCAGATGGTTCAGTGAGTAAGAGATGACCATAAACCATTCTCATCCCTTCCTTGGATAAGGAGTCTACTCTCTTGTTATGTTCCCTATAGACATGACTGAAATCCACCTGTGTGAATGAGGACAGAAGCATTCTGGTGTTAAGACACCAAGCCTCATGGTTCACCATGCCAAGGGTGGATTCACCCTTTGCCCAATTTATAATCACCGAGGAGTTGCCAAAGATATGTAAGTATGGCAACCCAATATCTTTAGCGACGTATAAAGATGCCCAGAGTGATAATAGCTCAGCTGTAGTGTTAGTACTACTTCCACATCCTAATTTTATAGCAAAAAAAATGATGCTCATTTGACCAAATGCAAATACCCGCTCCTCCAGTGGATTCAGTTGCACCTCCATCGAAAAAAAAACCATTGGAAATTTCATTACTGGAGAATCTCCAATGTTTTGATTTTTGGGCCTTAGTACCTACGGGACGTGGTGTGATGAAACCTCAAACATGATTTGATGACATAGACTAGCTATGTTAGGTTCCAAGTGTCTTTTAAGACCATGAATCATCTTCTCCACGAAAGAGCAACCAACGAAGAGGTGTTCTATTGTTTCAGCCTCCAATTTGCAAATTAAATAGTTTTTTTATCTCTATGAATACAGGATAAACTTAAATTTTTTGTTTTGGCTTAACTTGATATTAATATATTCTATATTAATTAGTATTAATATTTAGACCATAATTAAATTAAAAGTGAATTAATAAAGAAAGAAACTATTTTTTTAATTGAATAAATACAGAATTAAAATATTTTAAATATTATAAAAATCAGTAAATTAATCAATTCAAAACTGGTGTCAGGTTCTGTAAAGCAAAAGTAAATGGACCGGTTTTGTTTTGTGAAGTAGTCCGAAATCAAAACCGAATGATCTTGGGAAACTACATCTAAATCCAACCAGGGTTGGTGCGGTCCAAGCCTTGTGCAATCCCCAACTAATTTTAAGGGCTTAGATACCCCACAAATTAAAAATCAATTTCTTAAATAAAATAAAATTATAACCAGACACATTAAAAATTATTTCTTAAATAAGTTAAAATTGAACCTCGGGACTCGGGAGATGCAAAACCCCTAAGTGAAATGGACTTCCATTGAGGAACATTAGAACTTTCCATTTATAGAGCCGAAGGTTCCAGAGCCTTCTATTGGTAAGATTCAAACTACTTCCAGAGCCTTCTTTCCCACTCAATAAATAAACTTGTCCGTCGAGAGCAGCACGAACCGGTAATCTTCAAGCTAGTCTTTGTTCTAAATAATTCTTGAAGATTTCTGGTTGTTCTTGAATTCAATGGTATGTAGTTTCTGGTTTCTGTATTTTACAGTTTGTGGCAATGACTTGGGGTTTTATGTTATCCTTTTTCCAAGGCTTAAGTTGTTTGCTGATTTTGTTGTGCATGCCATAGGAGGGAATTTTTTGGGACGAAAATGGTGACTGTAGCTTCTTCCAAAGGTTATGTAATGAAGTCAGTTATTCCTGTCGTCAAAAGATGTTGCTTGCAGGCCGTCCAAGGGACTCCGCTGTCTCTACACTGTGTCGAAGATTGTCAACAACGGCAGCAAGATACAACCCTAAGGAAGATTCATCTACAGAGGATGACAATAGTTTATTATCTCTATGAATACGAATAGTGCATATAGTGCATATAAACATAATTTGTTTTGGGCTTAAACTTGATATTAATATATTCTATATTAATTAATATTAATATTTAGACAATAATTAAATTAAAGTGAATTAATAAATAAATAAAATATTCTTTAACTAGATAAATATAGAATTAAAATATTTTAAATACTATATAAATCAGTAAATTAATAAATACAAAACTAGTGTCAAGTATTTATACAGCAAATGGTCAAGACGTGTTTTGTTTTGCAAATTAAAACTCGTTGCTTCTGGAAAGCTACTTCTTAATCCAACCATGCTAAGGGTTGATGCTACCTAAAACAAGTGTGATGAGAGTGATTTTAACCGCTTAAATACCTCTATAATCTAACAAATTAAGAATTTGTTTCTTAAATAAGATAAAATTAAACCTCTAGCACGGGGGAGATAGAAAAACCTTAAGTAAAATGGATTTCCATTGAGGAACATTTCATTTCATAGAAACATTAGACCTTTCCATTTATAGAACATTTCATAGAAACATTAGAACTTTCCATTTATAAAGCCGAAGGTTCCGAAACCTTCCATAGCATCCCTTCCATAGCATCGGGGAGATAGAAAAACCCTAAGTGAAATGGATTTCCATTGAGGAACATTTCATAGAAGTCAATGAAGTGGGACCCGAACGGTGGGGGAAGGTGGTTTTCACCCAGCCCACCTAGGATCAAATCCCACCGAGACATGGCCCGCTGTGATAAGGCTCAAAGGGTAGACGCCCCCTGTCGGGATTGGAGTCGGGACGTCTCGGCCTTTGTTGAGTCACAAGTTTCTGGTATATCCTGGCCCGACCTTTCCATTTATAGAACATTTCATAGAAACATTAAAACTTTCCATTTATAGAGCGAAAGGTTCCGGAACCTTCCATAGCATAGGGGAGAGTAGAAAAACCCTAAATGAAATGGTTTTCCATTGAGAAACATTTCATAGAAACATTAAACCTTTCCATTTATAGAACATTTCATAGAAACATTGGAACTTTCCATTTATAGAGCTGAAGGTTCTGGAACCTTCCATTGGTAAGATTCAAACTGCTTCCAGAGCCTTCTTTCCCACTTAGTAAATAGACTTGTCCGTCCAGAGCCTTCTTTTCCGCTTAGTAAATAAACTTGTCCGTCCAGAGCAGCACATATCTGTGAACAGGTAATCTTCAGGCCAGTCTTTGTTCTAAATAATTCTTGAATATTTCTGGTTGTTCTCGAATTCAAGGGTATGCAGTTTCTGGTTTCTGTATTTTACAGTATGTGGCAATGACTTGGGATTTTATGTTATCCTTTTTCTAGGGCTTGCTAATTCTGTTGTGCATGCCATGGCAGGGATTTTTTTTTACCAAAATGGCGGCTGTAGCTTGTGCCAAAGGTTATGTAATGAAGTCGGTAACCCCGCAGTCAAAAGATGTTTGTTGCTTGCTGGTCATCCAAGGGATTCTGCTGTCTCTACAATGTGCCGGAGATTGTCAACAATGGCAACAAGATACAGCCCTGAGGAAGATTCGTCGACTTAGGATGACAAACAAAGCGGCAATGCTTATGAAGTCCGCTGTGTGGGTTTGCCTATTGTTTTCGATGGTGAGCTTGAGCTTGTAAAAGCCCTTTAATCTTACCCCTATTTATTGCTATGGTTGTCATTAAGTTCTAAACCTTCTCCTGATATGTGCCAGGTCCAGGTCCAGGTCCATTTTATCCCCTGAGGAGCTTGGAGTTTGTCCCCTAGCAGCTGTTGGATAACCCTTTTCTTGCAGCGTCTCGCGGGACAGGAGATGCGGCCAGAGGCGGGTCGAGGAGACCGTCAGAAGCGATCGAAGACAATGATGCTTTGCATCTACGGCTAGACATGCCTGGGCTGGGGAAGGAAAACGTTAAATTATATGCTGAAAAGAACGCGCTGGTGATAAAGGGGGAATCTCTCTCAAAAGCAGATTTGGATGAAAGTGCTCCGAAATATAGCAGCAGCAACGAACTTTCTGCAAAAGTGTACAGGCTGGACCAGATTAAAGCTCAGATGAAGAATGGCGTCCTCAAAGTCACTGTTCCAAAGTTTACAGAAGAGGTGATCAAGAATGTGATTAACGTGCAAGTCGAGTAGATTTGTTCAGAGCTTTTCAGTAGGGATTTTAGTATTGAGAAACTAACCGCCGAGAAAGATTTTGTTTTTTGGAACGGCAATGAGATTTATTTTTTTTGGGAACGGCAATGAGAAGACTAATTTGGGAAGAATTTTGTTTTTTTGGGGACGATGATGAAGAGACTCGGGTTCTCTAGAAAAGCTAAAGATGGGAGGTTTTGTTTTTATTTTGAGATGTTTTGATAGGAATGCACTGATAACGTTGTCCGGAATATGATTCACTGCTAAGTTTGTAGATTTTGGAAGCAAGACAGTCTTAGAGTTTAAATTCCATCAATTTTGCTTCGATGGAAAAATCGTGGATCCCAGATTTTCACTGTTAAGAAGTTTGCATTTCATGAATGAATACATGTGTATGCTTTTTCGTGATTGATTCGAGGTATTAATATGTCTGATGAATTTGAAAATTTATGGATAGTGTTTAGTAATTGACTCCCACTTATAATATTTTTCTAACATCAATTTACATCCATTAATGAATATACATCCATTAATGAAGTGAGTTGGGATCAATATTCAATTGGCTGCAGTCACTTGAAGCCATTTAATGCCTCTGCTACAGACACATTAACAGCTGTAACAGACATATTAACCTTTAAATCTTAATCAGTTTTAGATCCAACTTTTAACAATATGCTAAATAATTTTAGCCATTACAGTCAATAATTATAGCTATCCAACATTTTTAATACTTCATATATTTTAGTTATTGAATATTTTAACTATGGAGTAGGTAAGTATTGAACATAAACTGCATTGTTCATGTGCATTTTGCAATTACATTTTAACTATGGAGTAGGTAAGTATTGAACATAAACTGTATTGTTCATGTGCATTTTGCAATTGTTTTTTAAGTTTTTGCACTTTTCTGTTAATTGTTTACAGAAAGAATTATAACTTATCTAACATTTTTATACCTGCCTCCGGCTGGTATATTGTAATCGGTCGAATTCAAACCGCGTTGACTTTGGGTATTAGTTGGTGCATATCGGTGCATATTTAAAAGATTAAAATCTTTATTCCAAAGTTTAACTTTGTAACATGAAAAATAGCAATTTTTTTCTTTATTAAAATTGTATTTATTTGTGTTGCTATTGGTTAAGGAGGGATGATGTCATCCTCGAAGTTTGCTATCTGGATTTGGGTCGACACCTGGTAACAATGACATCATATGTCTTGTATCCCATTGCCAAGTGGTGCCAAGTGGCACCATTCGATGGTTGAATCCGACAACAGGATATCCCATAAAACTAATCCCGTCGTTCAAAAACCCACCGCCACTGCTGACTCTGTTGTTCATAGATGTACCCGTCAGGTTACAGAGCTTGTCTGCGTCCTCCGCCGCTTCCTCCGCCACTTCAATGGCCTTGTCTGCACCCTCAAACAGTCTTAATCTGAAGATCTATAATATTTAACCGATAACATAACATAACAACGAGTCTCCAGATCTATCAATCAATCAATATACATATACATATATACTGTTTACTCATAGTTTGCAGCTTGCAGCGCTTTTCTTGACTTTGGACATTATGGTGGGCTGGTAGGAGGCCCTGTTGAGCCCATCGCCAGGCATACTTACTTGAGCTCTATCAACTTTTTCCATGATGGCCTTTCAATGGGCAACATACCAGTATACATCTGCAAACTCGTGTCCTCTAAGGAAGCTCTCGAGACGATCTTCTAATGCAGCGTCATCCTCCAGGCTCAAGGAAACGGAGCGCTTGAACATGGGCTGCAGAGCGAAGGTAATCTTGGAGATGGCTCCTAGAGTTCCGAGAGCGAATCTCGCGGTCTTCATCCTTCTCCATCAATTCACCTACCCACCTTCTTCTTGTCTCCGGGGGCTCAACGGAATTTCGAAATATGCATCGGACTTTGGATCCAGAATGCTATCTAACAGTTGAATGTGATTAAAGAAGCAATTAATTTCGTGCAACAAAATTTAAGCCTTAAATATATCTCCCAGAAGGTGATCTAGCTGATGCACATATTTCTCCAAAAATATGAAAGCTGAAAGTAATTAAAGATACAATTAACAACTCTGTAAAACAAAATGTAAACTAAAAGATCCCACAGGACCATTTGATTACAGATCCAATGAACAGTAATTTCAAAGATCTTGGAGCCCTTTTGATTTAATGTGCTCTCTCTAAAGCCTGACTACAACTCTCTATAACAACTCAACCATAGAATTGGACAACTATGGCAATTCTAAGTATGTATTGTCAACAAAGAACAGACTGAATTGGACAAGTTTAGCGATTTCTCGGATGTATTGTTAGAAAATAAACAGACTGTCGGCGAGCACCAAAGCCGATTTGAAAAGATACCTCAAAATTAACATTCCTGGCTGAAAGAAGATTAAGTGCCACTGAAAGTTTAAAGCACGAAGATCCGCTGTTCAATATTAAACACACTTCATGATAAATCTGCACAGAAGTTCTCAGTAAAACTATATCTGCTTCAATTAAAGTGGAAAAAAGAATTAGCAGGAAAAATGTGGATAACGAAACATATTGCTCTTTGCTAACATTCACAACATTAATTCACAGATTCTCCGATTCGTGTAACTAAATAATGCATAGAAATTATATGAGAACATTTCAAATCTGCGAACCAGACACACCACTAGAGAATTTAACTAAAATACTAGCATAGACGCTGCCAATATCTACAGAATTCAACAAGAATGTCAAAGATCAAGAGCTGAATAGCGAGCTCCTTCATAGCGCTTTTTTTAAATATGAACTTAAAACATAGAATGAGAGATAGCGTGATCTAAGATGCATAAATTGTAAGAACACAATTACAGTTAAAGCTTGTGTGCTGGTATTCGACATTTTCCAATAAGATGAAGCTCAGGAAACACCTGATCTCATGAAGACGCTAAAGATTCCGCTTCGAGAAGATGAATTTAAAAATATTTAATGAATTTACTGTCTAGCTGTGATCAAAAGGAGCTGTGCCTGTAATACCTCAAAATTCAAGCTGCCGACACGATGATCAGAAGAAAACGAGCAAACAACGCACCCTCATTTCCCTGCAAAGAACATTTGCGCCGAGGAGACGATATTCGTTGATATTTTTCTTTATTTCTTATCTGGAGACTCGAATCCCAGCTAGCCAGCAAGAGGAGCGACAACCAGGGTTAAATTGCTCCAAAATTGTCGACTATTTTTGGGTTGAAACATGCTTCACTCCCACTAAATTCCTGGCAGACTTTTGGCTATAAGAAACCATCTTTGAAATGAATGGGTAGGTGCACGCCAGGATTTTGCATCATAGGCAACCGAGAAACATAAAGGAAGGCTGTTGTCCTTGCTGCCCCTCTATGACCTCTTAATTTTTATGAAAACCTCAATCTCTTCAAGCCCTCAAAGCTTCTTTCTGGGTTTGGCCTACTGAATTTTGAGTCCTTCATTGTAAAATTTCAATGCATTCTCATGTTGAAAGGCTCCAAAATCCAGCTCAAAAACCTTCCCATGGATGCACATAGCGAGTGCCATTTTCAATATTTCAATGGATTCTTCATGCTGCCTAAGCCTGCACTTGCAGCTAGAAGATGAAGGAATGAGATATCACAAGGGAAACTTGAAATAATTCCAAACCTACGACCAAATGACAAATTTAACCTGTATCTTGAACGTTGGTTAATTCTGCACAGCTTCAATCATTATGCTGAGCAAGCCTGTATTGATTAAAACATCTTCTCCAAAGAGAGGAGGATATATGACCGTAAACGAGAGTACTCTACCGGCAGAGCTCGACGTGGTCCATCTCCCAGTTCTCTGCCGACGTGGTCCATCTCCCAGTTCACAGAGGACGTTCTGCATGTGGTTTTGCATGGATTCAACGTGGCTTTGGTCAATTGCATGTTACGACACGTAATTCGTCTGCCTGTCAGTTAATGGAAACTATGTTTTAAAATAGAAGTCGATGAAGCTAGGCGCGAGGGCTGGTTGATGGTTTCTGGCGCCCAAGATAACGACAAATTTGTACAAAAGGCCATAACTATGCATGCTAATAGGGAGCAATGTTTGGAACGAAAGAAGTTTCTCATAGAGGAATATTGCTAATCAGATAAGTTTTATTTAGCAAGTGGACATTGGGATCCTAAGATATCTCGTTTGAAAAACACAGGTATTAAGTTTAATACGTTTATCAATTTAAGTAATACATCATCAATATCTTTTTGTATCACTAAAAATGTAACTTACATGGAACACAAATATATTGCTAATCACATAAAAACTATTGGCATGTAGATGTTGGCATCATATGATCTGTCGTTTCGAAAAGAACGCAATCAAATATAGCATTAACAAAGAGGTATTGCCATCATAATAGATATAAATTTATAATAAGAGGTATTGCCATCATAATAGATTTATAATAACTTATTTCAATATATTATGATTTATAATAACTTATTTCAAAAATGGTTTGAGGTGTAGCGCAATTGTTAAATGAATAAATAATATGAGG
>LPNX010502816.1:41577-150901 GCA_001517045.1 Pseudotsuga menziesii | reverse complement strand
CTTTACCTTGTGAGGTGATTCATGTTTTGACAGTCTCACAAAGGATTCCTTGAATCCAGTCATATGTTTGGAAGCCCCACTGTCTATAAGCCAATCATCACTTCGATGAGTAATGTTACCTGTGAGAGTGGAGATCAGAACATATTCATCCTCGCTTGAAGAATCTTCACTTTCATATCTGGATCTCTTCCTGGATGGTTCATCATCCTCTGTAGCATGAGCATGATGTCTTATTTTGTTGCTCCTCTTCATTAGTTTCTACTTCTTAGGATAATTCCTTGCATAGTGTCCTACTTCATCACATGTATAACATATGATCCTAGATATATATTTTCTAGTTTTATCCTTATGAGAGTGCATACCTCTGGAGCTATGAGATCTTCTTTTGATTGACTTGGAGTGAGACTTGGAGTGTACCGTGAGAGTTTGATCTTCACTTCCCATCTTCTCTTCTCGAGCTGCTATCTGAGCTTCTTTTTGAGAGCACTCTTCCCATAGTTTGCTGAACTTGACCAACTTATTTCTAGCAGAGATTCCTTGGATGAAATAATCCCATGACCTAGGAAGGCCATTCAAGGTAGTCATCACAATCTCTGGATTTTTCACTTCTTCATCAACTGCTTCTAGTTGTTCTTTGATCTGAGAAAATCTTGTGAAGTAAGATTGGATTGTTTCTGCATTTTGAATCTTCACATTCTTCAGTTGGTTTCTCAGATTCATCTTCTGGTTTATGTTCTTCCCTTCAAACAATTTGGTTAGGGCATAGAACATAGCTTTAGGTGTCTTGAGAGAGGACACCTATGGGATAAGGTGATCCTTGATAGAATCAGCAATGATCCTCTTTTCCATAACCATATTCTTCTTATGTAAGGATTTTGCCTCATCTCCCTCTGGAACTGGAACCTCCTCATGGATGTAGGAGACTAACTCATTTTCTTCCAGGACTAGGGAGATCCTATACTTCTAGGCTCGGAATTTATCAGCTCCCTCAAGATTTTCATCAAGCTTGGTATGATGAGACATCTTAACAGAGAACCTCAAATGGAAATACAAAAGATTTTAGATCTTACTAGAGTCAAGATGTCGGATCTTAAACTTGAGCTGAAATCCTGCAGAGCTGGTTCATGAGCAAATTATGGTTTTGCTTTTCCGGAGTTCTATCCACCCAAATGCCTTGAAATTTGTCCCTAACTTCAATTTTGGGGAGGATATCAATCCAGGCCTGGGCTCACTAAAAAATTCCTCTTCCATGAAAATCCCTAATTTTCGATAGTAGTGACAGGTCCAAAACTGAAAAACATCAGAATTGGATTCTGCTTCGACAGAAAGATGCGCCGTAAGGAGGAGATTTATTCCACCTTACGTTTGCTGAAAATATGTGGAGGAATCTCCACAAACTAGGAAGCCCTAGTTCCCGCAGCTGCACAGTGTCTTCTTCTCAGGTTAGCTCTGATACCATGCTAGTTTTTCAACATTCAAGCTAGAATTATGTTAGGATCTTTACTGAGAGAACAACAAGTACAGAAATCAAACACAAGAGACAATGAATACAGTGTTTTTCATTGGGGAAACCATAAATGGAGAAAACCCTGCAACTTCCTCAAAGATAGAATTAGCACAAGATGTAAAACCCCAAAACAGTAAGATGAACTCCCGACAGTAGTAATCTTCTTCTTGTCTAGCCCCAGTGTCTTCTCCTTCCTCAACTATGTGCTACACTTTAGTGTGTGAGTGATGTGTACTAAATAGAGACTCCAGCTCTCTATTTATACTAATCTCGACATGACTAAAACCCTACTAGGGCCAACCTCTACTTGGAGAGTCTAATAACCCTAGTACCCCGAAACTGTGGGGGCTTTAACCCTTAGACAATCATAGGGTTACCCACTATGACTTGACATGACTTGTTTACATTATTGATTATCCTGATCGAAACATCGAGGCATGACAACATGACTCAATTACATAATATATACATCCCAGAATAAACATCAGGTTACAATACATAAGATACATAGATGAATACATTCTGAAGTTACAAATACATCAACACAAGGTTCTTGGTGATTGATTGAGCAGAGATTGAGCCCGTATTTCTTTATCAACCATATCCAAAACTAGAGAGATCATTCATACTCTGCAACAATCATCTGGCTATAAATTCATAAAAGTTAAGCATGCATCCTTTTTTGGGGAATACAAACTAACATTGAGGCTCAAAATAACAGTTGTATTCTTCGGTTCATGTACCTTATGAATGAATTTAACTACCCTGTAACTCCCTCCTTTTATTTAAAACAGAGTAATTACAACAACAGGGTCCAGTCAACAATGACTCTAGCCAATTCATTTTTTTTATAGACCCGATGCTCCACTAAGATTTTGGTCATTGACATAGTGTTAATTACTTTTCATAGTAGAAGAACAACTTTCATTTCGACCATTTGGGCCACCTAGTGTTCCAATGCCCAAACTATCAAGGTCTCCTTGTGAGTAAATCAAAGGCCATTGCACAACACTTGTTGGCATCAATGAAAACTTCAATCTGTTAGACACAATGCTCACTAAGAGGGGAGGTGAATCAGTGAGCTAAGGCTTCATCTCAATTTTAAATTTTTCTACCTGTCATCAAGTTTGCTTGTCTATTGTCATGTCACCATCTCCTTGTCATATTTGCACCAACATCTTTGTATTTCCCAAATCATCTTCAAATGACCTCAAAATGAGTCATTTGACTCTTTAGATGTTCCATTCTTTTCATGATTTCTTGTCAATGTCATTATGAATGTCCTTAGTCATCTATGTCCTTCATGTCTTGTTCCTATTACACCTTGCCATGTCATCATGCTTAGACACCTCTTCGAATCTCTATTTGTTATTTATTATTTTAATGAAATAATCAATTAGAACTTTTTCTAAACATTGCATCTCTCCAATAGTAAGATGTGTCTCTTCAAAACTCTGTCTTAATTATTTTTATTAAATTGTTGTTTATTTTTCTAAATGCATTCCTCTAGCTTCTTATTTAATAAACTCTGTTTATTATTTTTCACTAAATTTGCAGGTCCATCTTTTTCATATATGACCATCATAATGCAAACTGGAAGTATGTCTAGAAAGCCACCTCAACAAGGATCAGATCCATGTCACCTTTTTAAATTTTTGATACACGCGCATTATCTGGAGATCATTTGAAAATAGGATTCCAAGATGTTTAATTTAACACACAAAATTGTTTTTAACTTGTAAAAAAAAATTCTTCTATTTTGGTAAATTGATTTCTCCCTCATGTGATCACCATAAGGAAACTTACAAGCATGGCTAGATATCCATTTCAACAATGAACAATACCATATCACAAGATAAATGTATTGTCACATACACAACCTCTCGCAAGCATTTCAAAATAACTTCTCAACCTCTTTGAACATCAAAACATATTTCTTCCCATTTTGGTAGACTCCTATTTCACACGTGTGAACACTCTATGGAGACCTAAAGTCAAGAGAATATAGGCAACTCACCAAAGAATGGATCCATGACATTTGATAAATTTACTTGCACAAAGACAGCCCTTGGCGGGCATTTCCAACTAACCTCTCAAACTCCTATTTTTAACACTTGGTCAATTTTCTTTTGTTCTCACTATGCAAAACATTATTTTCCCTATTTTTGGAATATTGATATTTTGCATATGAGACCATCATTGTTACAGAGAGAAATTCCTATGGCTTGGGGTACCACAATAGACAGCTTGACTCCAGAAATCAATCCTTTCCAATATGCAATAGAAATTAAATATCTAACATTAAAGGATCAGACATCATACCTTATTCCGAACGGTTGAAGTAGATCCCTATTGAACTTTCCAACTTCAGCTTGAATTGATAGATTACTTCCTCAACAACAAGTGAACAATACAAGCATACTATATATATATTGGTGTTAGATCTATTCTAGCATATATAATCAACAATGTATAAGCATTTGAAAACATCCATGGATAAAATATTCATTCAAACATACATTATTGGACAGGAAAAGGTATCTCTATTAATATAACATTAGAAATTACAATAGATACAACCTCTGTCAGCACATCTCCGAACCGGAGAAACTGAATCCCCCACTTGGGCCTCCACCACCTAAATCCTCCATCTCTCGATAGCAAGCTCACAAGCAAAAGGAAAGCTTGGGAAGAACACAAAAGTGCTCCAAGGGACAAAGGGATGCATACTCAAGCATAAGTTATGGCAACAATGGACTATAGTTTCTTTGCTCTCAATTCTCTCATATTCCTTCAATGTACCATAGAGTTCCTTATATTGCTTTTCAAAGGGGTAATGAAAGGTTGAAACCGAGCGATCTCAAGGCATAGGGAAGGCCAGGAGTCAAGTGAGTCAGATCCATGTCAACGAAAACTCTAAAAGTATTTGGATTTTGTAGACATACTGATGTACATGGTTTTAAGGGTCAAACCCGCGTATAGCAATTTTCAAATGTTTTTAGGGATGGTCAAGGAAACATCAAAGGACAAAAAATGGTCCAAGGGGTTTAAGGAGTCTGCAGAGGGACAGGGGAAGGCCATACAAAGTGTGATTCATCTGGAGTGGTAAAATCAGCTATAATAATCATAAGACAACCTGAAGGTATGACTGGATAGTCAGTTCACCAAGGAACATTACTACGCTACCTAGTGAATTTTATCATCAAAATAACCCCTCATTGCGGGCATTTCAAAATTCCTTTTCAATTTCCTGAATCTAACACAACAAATTTTCTTGTGTTCTTAAAATGCAAAATAATATTTTTCTTACTTTTGGCAAATTTATATATTTTTCATAAAACACTCCACGTGATAAATGAGACAATGGTTAGATGCACACATCAACAGGATATAGCCTAAAACTTTCATATTATTTTTCACATCATCCTATGAGATAGGGCGGGCATTTCCCTGAGGCCACTGAGGCAGTTTTGCCAGTACTGGAATAATGCAAAATAGCCTGAAACACTATTTTAGCATACCATTATCTTTTTCATCAAACATCTTCTTTTAGAACTGATACCATGGTGAGATAGAACCTTCAACAAGCTATAATATGATAGCTTCATATAATTTTTATCATACACCTATAAGCTACGGCGGGCATTTTCCCAAGGCCACATGAGCCATTTTTTCCAACACTTGGACAATTTTCTTAGTCTAGTCCAATCTACCTAAAACACTGCTTTGGCAGGTTCATAACTTCTTCCTTAGCTACTTTCAAGACAATTTGAAGACATGGTTAGGTAGGAAAAATATCAATCTGCAAGACCCCCATATGGTGCGGGCATTTTCTTTAACACACAATTTGTGGTGGGCATTTTATTAAGGCTACCTGAGCCAGTTTTCCAACACTTCATCATTTTCAGGACTTTCTCCAAAATTTATTCTGAAACCTCATTTTAGCAGAGTCAATTTTTTTTCAGACATGCTTAAGGATAAATAATACCATGGTTAGGTAGACAAACCAACACACTACAATACCCCCATGTGCTACGGGAATTTACTCCAACCCATAATTTAGGGTGGGCATATTTCTGAGGCTACTTAGCCATTTTTGCTTGCTCTAGCACAAACCCCTGTTTTCGCAGTTCTGTAACTGAGAATCTCCCTTAGGCACTTTCAGGACAAACTGAAGACATGGTCACTAGGAAAAAAAATATATACAGGACCCCCATGTGGTGTGGGCATTTATATTCTCCTATTAATTATGGCATGCATTTCCCTAAGGCATTTTTTACTAATTTCCCCATACTTAGTCATTTTCCTGTTTTTCACCAAATTAACATATTTTTCCAAAACGATTGTCATTAATGTTGTCATCAATGACAATCCTATTCATCATAGTCTTCATGTTTTTATTTATAGAAATTGGTATATAATATACTTCATTTAGAAATATACTTATATCTAATGTATTTGACAAGTTATTGTTTGGTATGGTGTAGATAAGACAATTACTTGTCACTACAAGGATTTTTCTCTATGAATGAAAATGCAAGGAAGCTTGCTCAGTTTAGAGTGGCAATAACGGCAAGGGGAGATGGAAAATTTTATCGCCCTTTCTTTGATTGCAGGGGATTAGTAGTAGTTGGTAACGGTATGATAATTTGGGGATTTTGACTAAGTGTTGAAAAACTGCCCTAAAGCACCTACCTTATGAAAATGACCACCATAATTCATAAGAAGAAGAAAATGCCCTCCATGACCTGCCATCCCATATTTTGTTGAAATATCTATCTGACCATGGCCCCGGTTCTTATAAAAACTCCTTGAAGAAGAGGATACAGGTCTCCCAAAAGAAGGACTTTTGGTCAAATTAGTCAGAATTTCTCCAGGGAAATGACTGCACCACATGGTCATCCTGTAGGTGTATGTTTTTTATACCTGACCATGTTCTCACATTGGTTTGATAATGCTTGAGGAAGAAGATATGGATCTTCCAAAACAGGGTTTTAGGAAGTCTTACACCAAAGTTCAGTAAAATTCCCACCAAGGGAAAATGAAGATGAGTCTAGGAGTGAAATTAGCATAGGTTTGCTCAGTAAGGTGTAATACATCATCTAGTAGCATTATTTTAGGTTTTGGGTAAAATCAAAAGTCCACCTTAGGTTTTGGACAAATTGTCTATGGAATTATTGGTAGAATCTTCCTAAGTGGCCTCAAGGAAATGCGCACCACCTCTCATAGGATGATGCAAAAAATTATCTGAAAGTGATATTATTTTTTATGTTGGTTGGTGCATCCAACCATTGTTTCATATTTCCCAAATATTCTCTACGAAAGAAGATATCAATCTTCCAAAAGTGCCTCTCACCTTCATTTGCACTATCCCAGTAAAATTCCCGCCAAGGTTAGATGATGAGGTTGCAGGAGAGAATATTGGCATGGTTGATTCAATATGATATTACTCACATTGTGGATGTCTCACTCTCCAAGTTTGATGAAAAAAATAAAATCACCTTGGTGCTTAGGGTTTGAAGAAATTTGTCTAAGTGTCAATAAGCAGTTTGGAAGACCACTTTCAAATGCCTGCAAGATGTTGGGTGTATGTCAATAGGTTCATAAATTGGTATTTATTTGTTATTTGTTGAAATGGATATACAACCATACTTTTAGGATGACTTACAATGGTCACATATGCAAAATATCAATCTGCCAAAAGTAGGAAAAATACTATTTTGCATATTGAGAAACATAAGAAAATTGCCTAAGTGTTGAGAACAAGACTTTGAGAGGTCGTTTGGAAATTCCCACCAAGGGATGTCCGTGTGAAAATAAATTTATCCAATTTCATGGATCAAATCCCAATTGGACCAGTTTTCCAACACTTTTCCATGTCCAAGAATTTGTCGAAGGTTTATCCTGAAACCCTATTTTGGCAGACTTATAACTTTCTCCTGAGAAATGATTAAGGAAAACTGAGACCATGCATAGATAGGCAATTCAAAAATATATAGCTTTATATGCTGGTGTGGGAATTCTATTCAAACCATGAATTATGGCGGGAATTCTCTTAGAGTAGTTTTGACTACTTTTTCGTACTTAGTCAATTTCCAAAGTTTCACAAAGTTGCCATAATTTTCCAGAATGATGTCATATTACAAAACTGACTTTCTGATAGAACCAGAACACCATTATGTGTCTTTCGAGCCTCACCATACATTCCACATCATCATACTTTCCATGTCATTACTTCCTTTGTCATTCCTTTGTCTTTCACTGAGTTTACCCTGCCATCATGTCTTTGGTTATCCTTTTGTCATTCACTGAACTCCTTTAACATCAATGACAATCACATTCAACTTGTATCATATACTATATAAATAATTGTAAGTTATCAATAATTGTAATAATGTAAAAATGACATGTTGATTATCGTGGACTTGTATGGTGTCCCAATTTTTGGTTTGTTATTCTTATATAATAAAATGGGTTCTTCATCTATCGTATTCTCTAATGGCACAAAATTTTACGTTATTGATCAAATATATGAATGATGTACATTGTTACTATGAACAAAGGTGTAATCAACGTGCTTATCCAAGCACAATAATTAAGAAATAAAAATAAGTATTACTTTAAAAATATATGATTTGTATATAATTAATTCAGATTTAATTATATGAATGATTTTCATGGTTATAATGAAAAAAAGTTTAATCGGCTCTTATATCCAATTGCAACAAATAAATATAAAAAATTATTTTCTAATGAGTAATTGAAAATTTGTAAAAATAATAAATAGCATTTGCATATCCGCGATGTGGAAAATTTCATCAGTGAACTGTACACATTCTATTATTTCAACTAGTTGGTGTATCTTTTACATTTCCTTGAACTAAGATAACAAAGTATTTTACCCATTAGTGCTCTTTTACATAATGTATGAACCGATGTTTTTTTAGGACATATACACATCGATTCTCTTTACATGATATATGCACCAATGTGTTTCTAATATCGATTATGCACCATCTCACATTATACATTTTATATGCATCCATTCATATATAATAAAAAATATGCTCTAATGCACTTACAATAAAAAGTATGCATCGTTTATGTTATGTTATACTTACTGGTGCCTATATCAAACAATGTATGCATTGGTGCATCAACATTACAATATACGCACTGGTGCATTGAAAATATTGAATACACACCAATACATATTATTGTATTGTATGCATCACTGCATATATTATAAAACACATTTACCAGAGCAAATTATATATCGTAAAGCACCGGAAAAGAAATCCTCCACTACAAACTAGGGCTACCTAGAATTTTTTAGTTATGTTGAATATCCTTTATAACCTATTCTACCAATAACAAAGGTTGTAGCAGAGTTTTTTGGGACAATTTTTGCTAATCTTGTAACCCTAAAATCGTTTTCTATGAGGTTTTTCCCTCATAGTGAAACAAAACAAATAGGAGGTCGATTCCCTTACTTTTTTTCTCCTCCCAAGAAGGAAAGGTTGGGTCTTCATCTTCATATTCTTCTTCATCATCATCATCATCATCATCATCACCATAATAATAAAGATCATCATTATATTCATCATCATCATCATCATCATCATCAACATCATCTTCATCATCGTCATCATCACCATTATCATCATCATCATCAACATCACCATCTTCATCATCATCATCGTCGTCATCATCATCATCATCTTCATCGTCATTAACATCACCATCATCATCATCATTATCAACATCACCATCTTGATCATCATAATCATTGTCATCTTCATCATCATCATCGTCATCACCATCATCATCATCGTCATCAACATCACCATTTTCATCATCATCATCATCATTGTCGTCATCGTCATCTCCGTCATCATCATCTTCATCGTCATCATTGTCACCATCATCATCATCATTTTCAACATCACCATATTCATCATCATCATATTCATCGTCATCATCATCATCTTCATCGTCATCATCATCATCATCACCATCATCATCAAGATCATCATCATCATCATCATCATCAAGATCAACATCTTCATCATCATCAACATCATCTTCATCGACATCATCATCATCTTCATCATCATCATCATCATGTTTATCATCATCATCTTCATCATCATCATCATCATCATCATCATGTTTATCATCATCATCTTCATCATTATCTATTGGCCTGGGAAAGGAGCACAAGGAAGAAGCTCACACGCAATCAAAGAAGGTGTGACGCGCACGTGACAGAAACAAAGGAAGATCATGAAGGAAGAAAAGGACCACCGTAGACAGAATGTAGAGGTGCATGGTGAAGGAAAGACAAGCACAGGAGTGCACAAGTGATAATGGCCGAAAAGAGACAGGTGCAGAATCCATATCATGGCCATTTAAGGAAGCGTAAGCTTGTAGCTGCACATGTATGAGGGGATATTTGTAAGTCAGGATGATAGTGCCTCCTGTCAATTCGTAATCACACAAGTTGTAGCCTGGGGGCCAGCTGATGGTGACAGTTAATAGACTGCCTATATGCAGTCGGCCTTGCATGTCCATGTAAAATAGTATAAATAGGAGGGATTCAAGGGAAAATGGTTAGGTTGGTTGGTTATGACTACTTTCAGTTGGCCGCAAATATGTCTAGATTAGTTTTCCATTTATTGTTTGTCTATTCATTGGTGGTCCATGGTGAAGGAAATCGTTTTTCCATAATGTTGTAGAGATGAGAGAAAGGGAAGACTGAGGAGGAGTCTGGTAGTGATAGGAGGTTGTTGATCCACAGATCTAGCTACTGTGTGCGCAGACTGCTAGGAGTAGAGGTAGGATAGAATAACAAACCAGAGAGCATGAGAACCATAAGTATGAGTCGTAAAGACATATCTTAAGATCAGTCTGTATCCTGCAGGTTGCAAGGTGCGCTATCCTTTTCTCATGCCAGATGAAGAGCACCTTGCTAGTTTTTCCTAGATGGGTCTCCACGTTATCTATTGTGTTTGAATGGATGATTGATGTGGTGAATGTTTATGTAAATGGTTGTTATTTTCTTTATGTATAATTCTAAAATGTTGCTTAAATTTCTAATGTTATCCTGTAACCAGTACATGAATGTTGGGAAGGCATCATTGAAATATACCTATATATATCGGCATGTGTGCTTCTATCTTGAGTCACGACTTAAGTCATATATGGTCTATTAGTATGAGTCAATTGTGCTGCAAAGGTTGCGCTAGTTGTGAGGTTGAGAGCAAATGATAAGTTGCGTGTGATGACATATATTTTTGCTCGATTGCACATGACTGACTCCTCTGTCCAGCCATCCTATTGCCTTCGTTGAGCTCCTTGGCTGCGAGCCAAGGGACTATAATCCCTCGACAATCGCAGAAACATGGTTTCAGAGGTTACCCATCGAAGAGATATTTCGGGTGAGACTATGCCTACTTCGTAGGTGTTGCTGACGGTGCTTGCTCTGTCGGGCCGGTATCTTGGGTGTTTGTTGGGTTGCTAGGCTGCACAAAACCTGGGTCGCATGAGTTAGGAAAAGTGGCCAAAAAATTGTTCTATTGCCGGGACCTTATTGATTAAATCGAGGGAAATGTTGTAGCACCCGATGAAGAAGGAGATAGAAGAGTGGATGGATTCTAAATCACTAGCATTCATGCAAGAAGAGAGCACAAGGACAAGGTTGAGTGCAAATAAATGGATAGATGAATATATATATTTTGATATTCATGAGATATTTTTTTCCTAATTCCCCATTTTACTACATGAATGGTTGTCGATATTGGTGACTAAGTAGAGAAATTTTCAGAGAGGAGAGGCTGTCAAGTGGAGCGATCAGTTGGTTCATGAGGTAACCAGTGTAAGTAACCCTATTTCTAGAGCTGTTAAGTTTTGGGTTGATAGTATATTGCAAGGATATATTACTGAGTTTGTAGTAGATACTATAACCTCATATAGTGAAGCTGAAAGAAATTTTTTCCAAGGACCCCGAAGAAGATACTTGTTACCTATCAGTACATGGATAAAAATGCTTGCATATGAGAAGGGTATTTTGTAGCTTAGTTGAGTTGCGCGCCTAAGAAAGAGGTTATGTCGCAGATGACCCATTGAGAAGATGGGAAGAGGTGAGTTGAAATGTTCCTAGGAAGAACAGAACCTGAACTAGAAGTTGGATCTTAAGAAGTGGAAGAATATTCAGATCAGGAAAGAGAAGGAAAACTGAAAGGGGATGATGGAATCCTAGATTGGTTGAGGGAAGCGAACACAAAATTCGGTCGTATGAAGATTAAGGGTCTTGCGACGAAGAGGAGGACTATAGCCTGATTTTGGAAGGATCAAAATATTCTGAGGATTCTGAGGGGACGTCGATGTCAAGACATAACTAAATAACCCCAAAAATATCACTAGAGGAAAGATCTAGAGTTTCATCCCCAGAAAGTACTACTAATACAGGTAGTGTTAGCCCTGTGACTAGTGTGTGAGAAGGTCTACCCCCTGTGCATTCTAAACTAGAAAACCTCGATGCCAACTCAATGGTTGCGACAGATTTTAGATTACCCACATTTAATGGGAATGTAATGGAGAACCCAGAGCAGCATTGGTTCCTCTGTGAAGTTGTTTAGATGGTACGTTTAGTCCATAATACAAACATAAAGAAAGCATAGATGATCACGAACTTGAGGGGTTGCGGGCTAGACTGGTTCATGAAATTATGTGCCGCACCAATCGAAACACTGTAGAATACCCTTGAAGAGATCCGAGCTGCAATGATCTCTGAGTTCAAGAAACCTAAATTGGAGTTGCAATGTATTACTAACATTTAGGAGATTAAGTAGGCTCCAGCATAAACCGTGTGGGAATTTGATCAGCGGTTCAATACGTTGATGGCCAAAGTAAGATTCCAAAT
The DNA here is from genome assembly GCA_001517045.1 of Pseudotsuga menziesii. Taxonomy (NCBI): domain Eukaryota; kingdom Viridiplantae; phylum Streptophyta; class Pinopsida; order Pinales; family Pinaceae; genus Pseudotsuga; species Pseudotsuga menziesii. The sequence goes on along the minus strand of LPNX010502816.1, from coordinate 138,470 downwards.
GCCTGATGTGCAGCATAAAGAGTATTTTACTGCTGCGTTGCTACAACACATCTGAGGGCCATTAATGCATAAAAAGATTGAATCATAGATATAAGCACTATAACTGGAAATGTATGTTAGAGGCCTCGCCCATTAGCGATGCTGCCACAAGAATGGTGCAGATCAAGTCATAGTTTTCCAATCTAACGATATAACTTCAAGAAATCAAGAGGGGTAAAGAAGCAAAAAAAGATTTATGGTGCACAAAATGTAGGACAGATAGACACACTAAGGATAACTGTCCAACCTTCCTAAACTGCATCGCATCAGGTGCACCCAACCAGTAAACAGAAATGGCTTACCATGGTGTTGCATATGTCAGTCAAGAGGCCACCATGATGAATAATGTTTGTATTTCCCAAAAGTTGTGAGTACCCTTGTAAACCTATTCAGTAAATTTTGTAAATCACTAGGAAATGATGAGAAAGATTGTAGAGCATATCATCTCTTAAAAGAAAAGACTTCCGACACGTACTTAATGAAAAATGAAGGGTTCGCTCAGGATGAATAGGAGAAAGCCTTATCTCATCCTGTACAATTCCCACCTAACCAGTACCAACATCCATACGCGCTTTAGTGGCCATATGCACAATAAAATACCTATAAGAAACACTACCATCATAACCAATACCCACCACAACAATCACACCGACAGGGAAGTGGTGGAGAAAACTTCAGAGAAAGAGGTGGAGGTGGAGGATTTGGTAGATGAAAAATTCAAGTTACGTGCTATAACTATGGACAACAGGGTCACTATTCCATAGATTGCTTAGATCCTGCAAAGACATGTTCATTCTGTAAGGGACAGGACCATAATGTCAAACAATGTCCTCAACTGATCGCAAAGTGGCAAGAAAGGACCATTGCAGCACCTAACCCTCCAGAAAACCCGAACTTGAATCCAAATGTGAATGCTCAGATGATTTTGGTTGATCCATGAAACCAGATCATCGTTTTCATAACACGAGGAGGTGTGACAAATGGAGTAGACCAGGATAAACCGCAAGAGAAACCACAACCACAAGTGAGTCAAATGGTGCAAAACAAAGGAGCCACTAACCACCCAGAAATAGAAAGAAATATTCTGGGATGTACAATCGGAATTCATGAGCCCAGAAGTACCATTGAATTCCACAAAAGTCAAGGAAATTCCTAAATGGTTTCAACACATATTGCAGAATAATGCTCCACCAACGGTAAGTAAGCTAAGAACCTTTCTATCAAGTTATTTAAATCTAATGCAAAATTAAGATGATATTGTAGAACTGCAAGCAATAACAGAAGAGATTCCTATAGAGCTGTGACCTGAGAAGACAGTTAACCAAGTATGAAAAAAATTTAAAAATGGCCATGATTTGAGGATGAATGTGCAGATAAGTGACTACAACATGGATTATATTATCTTGGATCTGGGATCAGATGTCAATATTTTGACAAGACAAACATGGGAAAGTATGGGAAAGCCACGCTTAGACTGGTCTCCTATCCATTTGTGACTTTCCAATCAAGCGAAGGTCCTACCCATTGGTCGGTTGAGAAATGTACCCGTCGATGTTGAAGGATTGCGCACATTTCCAGACTTTGAAGTCATTAACATTGTTGATGACACGAACCCATACCCTGCTCTGCTAGGAATAGATTGGGCCATAGATAATCAAACCATCATAAATTTCAATAAAAGGATCCTCTCATTCAAGGATAAGGAAATGAGGATAGTATCAGCCATCGATCCATTTTAGGGACAAATATACATCGATCCTATCTATAATGAGGGACAGGGTGACTACCTTGACTAGATCTACAATGTCATAGCTATGTAGGAAGATTATACCAATCCAAGAGTATATGGAAACCTGAGTTGAATATGTGTTATTTCATGTACATCTGACTCAGGTGAGGATTTAGAGGGTTGGAAAAATAGATTACACAAAGCCTCTATGAGAAGGTGTGCAAGAATTAAAAGGTCTATGCGACGGGTGGAGACTGAGTCAAGGGAGCTACCCACCTATGAGGGTTTCATTTATACATTGGAAATGACACCCGAAACCTAATATACCTCTATAGAGCTGCGACAAGGAGACCAATAGGTTGCACATACAGTTGAATTTGCCGACGAGCACCCTACATTTGACGTTGTGCTTCAGATGGAAAAAGGGAGTATAGTAGAGGAGATCCCTAACAAAGAGGCTAATTCTCACCAATACAGCATAACCATTCAGTAGTACAGTCTAACCAGAGACCCAGATGATGATCTGATTAATATCAGCGGGCCAGAATCAGAGGGCACACGAGAAGTAGAAGGAATTAGTAATTCAAGTGGTCAGTTCCTCCAACCCCTGAAAATCAAGGAAGTACATATTGGATCGCCGAAGAACCCAAAGTTTTCCAATAGCCAAGATTATTGGATGATTTAGCAGTTTCAAAGATCGCAGATCTACTACATGAGTATCACAACCTTTTCCATACCAACTTCACAGAAATGAAGGGAATAGTGAGAGACTTAGGGGAGATGAAAATACCCCTACGACTAAGGCTCAACCGAGTAAGAAGCAACAAAAGGCATGGCATGATCAATATATCAGGGTCAAACCATCTAAATAAGGAAGACTTGTCTTACGGTATGACAGCAATTTGGTCAAGCAACCAAGCAAGCTAAAAATAATGCCTATGGCCATATAGGATCACGTACATTACTGATGTGGGCACAGAAAAACTTCATAAGATTAGATGGTACCCATGTCACGGGTATGGTGAATGGAAGCCACCTAAAGCCATGCTATGACATGCATAACATATCAGGTTATGCATAAAAAAAAATAAGTTGAGAGGCCAAAAGACGTAATCTACTCTGTTGCAAGATTGCGACAGAACTAGCATAAAAGCACAAGAAACAAGACATGCAAGAACCAAGTCATCATGAGAACTTGAGAAAGGAAAAGGAAGTGTGGAAAAAGTGAGCAAAACAAAAGGCCATTAGTACGTGGGACAAAGAAAAAAGTGACAAAAGGATGTAAAAAGCGGGAATGACAGGCTAGATAGTATTAAACTACGAATATCTGACAAGGATTCTGGAAGTTGTGACAACTACATGACATTAAATCGATGTAGTACATGGAACAGGGCAGCATACTTTTTGGTCCCATCACCCGTCCTTGGAATAACTACCATAACTAGCCTGGTAGGTACAGCCTGGAAGGAAAGTTGCAGAAGTTAATGAGGAAGGTGTCAGTAGAAGAAAATTGGGAAATTGCTTAGACCTCGACCTCCTGTCAAATGATTACTGTAGGACGTCGAGGACTATGTAAATATTTGTCTTCCCCATCAAGAATTCTCTTACGCACAGTGAAAACCAGAGCCATACGATTACATATCTAAACCCTGCCATCCTTATTCAATTATGCCGACATCCATGGTAATTAACATCCCTAGTGTTATCTCTGGTTTCCCCATTGATGAGGAGCAAGAAGTACAATAATTTGCGGTATGAAAACCACAACAGTAATCAGAGACTGACCCCATGGTAAGAACACGCAAGCAACAAGCAGCTGTAGTGACTGACAGAGAGCTGAGGCAGTCCAGTGTGATGCAACCAGGAGAGGTATCTACATCACCACCGCCCCAATGGAGAAAATGCAAGAATACGGCTACTCAGGAAGAGCGAGGAAAAGAACCTATTGGTGAGAAAATAGAAGATGTCAGGTACAAAGGATTTCTTCCATAAAGAGAGCCAAAGGCAGAGCAGTTGATCTGAATTTCCCACATTGCATTCATCAAAGGAGAACTGATGCAGAGGAGGGGGATCTTTCAAAGAAGGTGGTGACCACTCTGGTATCATCGTAGATTCCTAACGACATGACCTTGCTAAAGGATATCCTACCTGAGTTGGCTAGGTTGAAGTTACAGGACTTTGACACTCAACACTAGGAAGGACTGCAGATAACAAACTGCATGGTAGCGGAACAGCCTGCCATAAGTGACGCCTAGGTACTCATGCTAAAGGATTGGGCCGAGGGACTTTCTCATTTAGGTCTAACCAACATGATGCTCATACCTCAATTTTTCCATAACATACAAGTTAACACGTATGTAAATCAATTACTGGTATGCTTCCATGGAGGATTCCAATCACTGAATCGTCCATATCCATTCAACACAGAGTTAATTTCAAGAATCACTAGCCTCCCAAACAAAGACGACGATCCTATGGCATACTTGACCAAGCAAGATGTTAACCGCATTAAGAGGAAGCATAGCCTTCAAGGAGCGGGATAAGGATTCTTGATTGGGCCCATCCAGGACCAAAGCATACGCGTCGCCGCAAAGATCCTATCTTATAATATGTTCCACAAGGCGATACCCACTCAGTTTTCGGTAGAAATGGTGGAACTAGCATATTTATGTGCATTAGGATGAAGATTCAATTGGTCGTGGTACCTGCTAAACGCACTCATAGACAATGTGCTGTAGGCCCAGCACAAGGATACCTACAAATTCCACTATTCATGGTTGTTGATCTTGATTTCATTCACTGTGTGGGGTAACCCACCAGACTACGTTCAAATGGATGTCCTGCTACCTTGCCTTGGTGCAAGGTACCAAAATATGTGGGAAGACAAGGTAGATAGTGATCACCAGAAAGATAAAAACATTGCATTCTATGTCCATGGAGAGGCAATGCATGAAGTTGTCCGACAGTCCCACAGAATCCGCGTTGCAAAAATACATAGGTATGTCACATTCATCAAGTTTCAAGCTCATGCGCATACTATAACCCTACTGCCAAAAAAGGACCCACTCAATCACGTGCACCGTGCAGACTTCATGGTCATAGAAAAGGATGTGGATGCAATTGTTAATATTTGGCCGGAGGAATGGCATGGCCAACTAGCAGAGCCGCTGCCTGAAGGAAAGAATGCAGAGGAAATGCCACTACACCAAGTTAATGGTGAAGAGCATGAAGGCGACAATAACCAAGATGATCCGTCGCAAGAACATAATGAGGACAATGATAATATTGATGACTCAGATCATCATGCATCAGACTGCCCACCAAGTCAATACCATGCACAAACATAGATGCACGTGCAGCAAGAAGAATCCCACTCGTCCCGCAAGAAGGAAAAAGCTGACAGAACAGCAAACACGAACACATTGACTGCAGATGATTTGCAGGAACTTACCGACACTATTTCTAAGGTCGCACAAGATAATCTTGCTAGTATAAAGATGCAACAAGTAAATATTGCTAGCCAAGTCGAGGTCCATCTCAATAAGTTGATAGAGGCCATCCAAGATGTCAAAGGTATAGTGGAGGCCGAGGCATATGGTGTGCATCCTAGTATTCAACTAGCTACACCAGTATTAGTGCCACCAATCAAAGTGGTAATTCAAAGGAAATCCCTGGAGGCAGACGCATAGACAAGAACAGGCCCTGATGATAACAATGCATAGATATACTTCTCTAATCTAGCCTTGGAGGAAGTCTATAACATTCAGCAGGAAGCCACGTCCAAAATTTGGCTAAGGGAAAATGATGTTTCTTACCAGGAAGCAAAACATCAGAGGAAGGAAAATCTATGTAAGTCCCCGTTGAAGGAGAAAGAGTAGGAACTGTAGGGTGCATCACCCTTCTTTCCAAGAAAGAACAGGAAATACTAGCACATGAGTAGAACCATGTCGCATTAGTGGACTCTATCAAGAATGCCATTGAAATATTCCCACCAAAAGTGGGGAAAGAAGATGAAGACTCACTGGCTAAAGTGACCAGGCTCACAAATATCACACAAGATCTTAGGCAGTAAGTGGAGGAGATGCAAGCCACGAAGATGCCTAGCACACCTCCAGAGGTGCTTGAGGAAAGAAGAAGAGCAATGTCTAAAGCTGTTGAGAAAATAAAAAAAGGAGAAACCCTCTGCACAAAGGTTGAAGATGTTGTCACTACCATTTGGGGAGTGCTCCTTGAGGATGAAATAACTGAGATAATCAAGAAGAATGCATGAGAGGCAGATGAGAAAATCAGTGTTGCCAAGGTGGAAATGAGGAAGCTACCCCTCTAGCAGAAGGTTTTCAAAAATGCATAGATCAAGAAACTGCAACAAGAGCTGCAAATCCTTCACGAGCAAGAAAAGGCTCGAGAAGTTGAGGTTGAGACACATCAGTCGGTAGCCGAATGGCTCACAGACATTATTCAACCTTTGCAGCAAAATATTCAAGGGATAATACAATCAATAGAGGCAGAGTCATTGGAACATGTCCATTCTGACCGTGTTGAGCATCTAAACGCGCATGTACAGGAGGTTGCAGAAGAATTTGCAAAAGGTTCAGCAGATGGTAAAGGCATTCCAGGACAAGGTTCATCTTGTTGTGCAGCCTGAGTCGGCACCGAAAAATTAAATCTATGCAAGGAAATAAAGCCGAGGTGTTAAAAAAAAGAAACCAATAAGAGAGGCATCCCCAATGCAGTGTGCATGAAAACACGAAGTTGTGCGGAAAGATGAAGTTACACACAAAGATGAAGTTGTGAGGAAAGAATGGTACACTTTAAACCTGCCAGCAACCCACCTAAGAGACAAATGGTGGGAGGTCCCAGACAGCTGGAAAGCACTAACATACCATTAAATACATAAATATTCCACAAATATTTGGCGCTCATGGCAAGACATTGCCCTATGTTTATCAAGTTTGGGAAACTTTGTGATGGTAACTGGCCATTACGTCAATATTTGATGATGACTGTCAGTACGGAAAATGGCGATACCGTTAATCATAGAAAATATGAGAGGCAGATTTGTTACACCAAAGGAAGGTCTTGTCCTAATGATGTACCTGGATAATCCTAAATGGCAGGTGACCCGATGCTCCTCCTATAAGATATGGGTGCCCCTAGAGAAAACATCACTTGGTCATGCTGCTTGAGCACTAGTTACATTTACAAATTGGTTTGGGTGTGTCATGGTGAGAAGCCCTGCAAGCTAAAGCAGTTGTTGTAGCCTTCAGTGTGTTGGGTATCTCCGAATATGGGAATAATAAAGATGGTAATAGTCTGCAAGTTAATTCAACCCAACTAGAAGTCTCCGGCGAAGTCATCCTTGGATATTTTTTGTTTAGTAGGTTAGCAGCCCTGTCTATAGAACTAGAGAGGACTCTGGTAGGTAACAGAGTTCTTCCCCCATTTGATGAACTCTATAGGGTAAGAACTAGAGTCCTTGCCGCATTTGACAAAGTTTGTAAGGTTGGAAAGGAGGCTCAATTTCCAGTAGTCCAGGTGAGGTCTCCATGTGTGGATGGACTAGGGAAGGGCCACATGGCCAGATATGGCTTGTAAGCCATGCTGTTGAGGTGAAATTCATCAAATTTTGGCGAATCATTCACCTCTACCACCCTTTCTTGCAGGGATTTTCTAGTTTTCAATATGGACAATTCTTCAAAGCCCATATCTATGGCAAAGAGGGTGGTGAAGAGAAAGATGAAGAAAAGATGAAATCAAGGAAGAACAACAAGAGAACAAGCCGCAAAAAGCATGTGAAAACCCCTAGAATCCTCAGAATGATAATAAGTAGTGGATCGCTGTGTTGGAATGGGACACTAGCAAACCTTGGTGAAATTGGAGGCAGACTATGATAAGATGATGAAAGAGTCCTAGAACAAAGACAACATTACTGTTCGTTGGGATTTTGGTCTCAATAAGAAGCGCATTTCTTACTTTGTCTTCCCAAAGGAATTCAGAATTGGAACTCCCCATTAAAATTCTTTCGATGGTGCCAAGGAAGAAATTGTATCGGTGTTGTAACCTAAAAAATATTTCAAGTATGGAAAGAAGCCGCAATGCAGGAAACATCGACAAAAGAAAAACAAATACACAAGGAACAAGGTGTGCAAGCCAAGAGGTAGGAGAAGGTGCACAAGAAAAGAATAGAAAAATTACGAAGGCTGCCATGTAGATCATGCCTCCTCATATGCCCCTTGCTTCATGGCATGGGACGAGCCACATGTGAGTGTTTGGGGCCTGCTGGCCTGGGAAAGGAGCACAAGGAAGAATCTCATGCATAAGCAAAGAAGGTGTGCCACGCAGGAAACAAAAACAACAAAGATAGCAGAGGAAGCAAAGGACCAGTGTAGACAGAATGGAGAGGTGCACGGTGAAGGAAAGGCAAGCGCACGAGTGCGCAAGTGATAATGACCGGAAAGTGACAGGTGTAGAATCCAGATCATGGCCATTTAAGGTGGTGTAAGCCTACAGCTACACATGTATGAGGGGATATTTGTAATTTAGGCTGATAGTTCCTTGTGTTAAGTCATAATTGCCATAGATGTAGCTTGAGGGGCGGCTGATGGTGGTAGTTAACAGACTGCCTATATGCAGTCGACCCTACGTGGCCATGTAAAATAGTATAAATAGGATGGATTAAAGGGGAAAAGGGTTAGGTTGATTGGTTTTGACTACTTTTAATTGGTCATAAATATGTATGGATTAGTTTTCCAGTGATTGTTTGTCTGTTCATTGGCAGTCCATGGTGAAGGACATCATTTTTCTGTAATATTGTAAACATCAGAGAAAGGGAAGACTCAGGAGGAGTCCAGTAGTGATAGGAGGCTGCTGAACCGCAGATCTAGCTGCTGTGTGCGAAGACCGCTAGGAGTAGAGGTAGGACACAAGAACAAACTAGAAATCATGAGAACCATAATTCTGAGTTGTAAAGACATATCTTAAGATCAGTCTGTATCCTGCAAACTGCAAGATTCTATATCCTTTTCTCATGCCAGATGAAGAGCACCTTGGTGGTTTCTTTCATATGGGTTTCCACGTTATCTATTGTGTTTTAATGGATGATTGATGTGGTGAATGTTTATGTAAGTGGTTGTTATTTGCTTTCTGTATATATCTAAACTGTTGCTTAAATGTCTGATGTTATCCTATAATCAGTAGATGAATGTTGGGAAGGAATCATTGAAATATACATGTATATATTGGCCTGTGCACTTCTATCTAGAGTCATGACTTAAGTCGTAGACAATCTCTTAGTATGAGTCAGCTGCACCGCACAGGTTGCACCAGTTGCGAGGTTGAGAGCAAGGATAAGTTGCGTGTGATGACATATATTTGTGCTCAGTTGTGCACGACTGACTCCTCTGTCCATCCATCCTATTGCCTTTGTTGAGCTCCTTGGATGCGAGCCAAGGGACTATAATCCATCGACAATCATGGAAACATGGTTCCAGCGGTTACCCATCGAAGAGATATCTCAGGTGAGACTACGCCTTCTTCGCAAGTGTTGCCAATGGTGCTTGCTCTGTCGGGCCGGTATCTCAGGTGTTTGTTGGGTTGATGGGTTGCACAGAACGTGGGACGTGCGAGTTAGGAAAAGTGTCCGCCATTATCATTATCATCATCGTCATCATCATCACGATCAATGTCATCATTTTCATTGTCGTCATCATGATCATCATCATCGTCATCACCTTCATCATTATCATCGTCTGCATCGTCATCATCATATTCATCGTCATCATCATCTTCTTCATCATCAACATCATCATCATCATCATCAGCATCATCATCATAATCATCATCAATATCATGATATTCATCATCATCATCATCTTCATCTTCATCATCATCATCATAATCATCATCATCATCATCATCGTTATCGTCATCATCATCGTCGTCGTCATCATCATCATCATCAACATCACCATCTTCATCATCACCATCTTCATCTTCATCATCATCACCATCATCATCATCAACAACAACATCACAATCTCCATCATCATCATCATCAAGAGCATCATCATAATGTTGATCATCATCGTCTTCATCATCATCTTCATTATCATCATCATCATCATGGTCATCATCATCATCATCGTCGTCGTGATCACCATCAATGTCGTGGTCTTCATTATCATCATCATCATCTTCATCATTATCATCATCGTCATCGTCGTCATCATCCTCGTCGTCATCATCATTGTCATCATCATCCTCTTATTCATCATCATCATCGTCGTCGTCTTCGTCTTCATCATCATCATCGTCATCGTCGTCGTTGTCATCATCATCATCTTCATCATCAAAATCATCATCATCATCATCATCACCATCATCATCATCAATGTCATCGTCTTCATTGTCCTCACCATCGTCATCATCATCGTCTTCATCATCGTCATGATGATGATGATGACGACGATGATGACGAAGAATAAGATGATGATAATGATGATGATCACAACGACAATGACGATGATTATGATGATCACGACGATGATGATGATGATGACGATGACTAGGATGAGGATGGTGATGACAAAAATGATGATGATGATGAAGATGATGATGATGACGATCATGATGATGGTGATCGGGATGAGGATAAGGATGAGGATGAACATGACGAGGATGATGATGATGATGATGATGATGATGAAGATGTTGATGATGATGATGACAGTGGTGGTGATGAATATGATTAAGATGATGATGAGGGTGATGATGAAAATGATGATGATGACGATGATGATGATGATGATGGCAATGATGATGATGATGATGACAACGACGACGACGACGACGATGATGATGATGATGACGATGATGATGAAGATGACTAGGATGAGGATGATGATGACAAAAATGATGATGATGAGGAAGATGATGATGAGGGAAATGATGAAGATGTTGATTAGGAAGAGGTAGATGATGATGAGGATGATGAAGATGATGATAATGATGATGATGATAACGACGACGATGACGACGATGACGATGATGATGATGACAATCATGATGATTACAATCATGATGATGATGATGATGATGATGATGATGATGATGATAGTGATGATGATGATGATGATGACGACGATGATGATGATGATGATAACGATGACGATGACTAGGATGAGGATGATGATGATGATGACAAAAATGATGATGATGATGATGATGATGATGATGATGACGATCATGATGCTGATGATGAGGATGAGGATGAGGATGAGGATGAGGATGAGCATGACGAGGATGATGATGATGATGATGATGAAGAAGATGTTGATGATGATGATGATGATGATGAAGATGATGATGGTGGTGGTGGTGGTGATGAAGATGATGAACATGATGAATATGATGATGAGGGCGATGATGAGGATGATGATGAGGATGATGATGATGACTAGTATGAGGATGACGAAGATGATGATGATTATTAGGATGAGGATGATGATGATGATGATGATGATGATGATGAAGATGAAGATGATGATGATGATGGTGATGGTGATGATGATGAATATGCTGATGAATATGATGATGATGGTGATGGTGATGATGATGAATATGCTGATGAAGATGATGATGATGATGATGATGATGATGTGATGACAAGATCTTTAACTTGGTATTCACTAAATTTTTTTGATCTTCGCCAAAATTATAATAGAATGGTTATGAGTGATTATTCACTCATATAAAGAATGCACTTTATGGAAATATCAAACTGCTTAGTTTGGACCTTCCTCTTTTAAGAGACTGGACTATGTCCATAAGTCTTGATTATTCATTTGCACAAATATAAGAATAGGAGGCTTCACATGGCCCAAAAAATATATATATATTTTTTACTACTTCCTTGGATCATATTGAAGTGTCATATTAGTCCTTGGAATGGGTGTTAGGAGCAATACTTAATTTTTCACTCAACTGGATGCTCCTCATATCATGTAGATGTCTTCATTCACTAAGCTCCCCCTAAAATTGAGATCATGAAGATGATGATGATTATGATGATAATGAATATGACAATGATGCTGAAGATGATGATGATGATAATGAAAATGTTGATGATGATGATCATGAAGATGATGATCATGATAATGGAGATGCTGATGAATTGGACAACGATGATTTTGATGATGAATATGATCATGAAGATGAAGATGCTGATGATGATGACGACGAATATGATGATGATGATGAAGATGATGATGGTGATAATGAATATGTTGATGATGAAGATGATTATTATGATGATGATGATACGAAAGATGATGATGATGAAGAATATCATGATGACGATGACGAAGATGATGATTATGAAGATGATGATGATGATATTGAGGAAGACGATGAAGACGATGGTGATGATGATGACAAGGATGATGATGATGATGATCATCGTCATTGTTGTCATCATCACCATCATATTCAACGTCTTCATCGTCATCATCATCGTGTTCATCCGTGAAGGGACTTATGTATGGGATCTCATTATAAGCGATGCAACCAATACAAAGTATGACAAAATCCTAGTTAAATTAAATTAAATTAAATTAAACTACACTAAATTAAAAACATAGAGTTGTTTAACTATAATTAATTTAAAATGCAACAAAATATAAAATATGGAAATAAAAAAACCCTAAATAAACTAAACAAAATATAAATAAAAAAAAAAAAACAAAACAAAACAAAAAATATAAAATATGAAAATAAACAAACAAAAAAACATAGAATTCAAAAACACTCGTGCACTAGGTCATTAGCATTCAAAAACACCCGCATAGGATATGCTCCAGCTCCCATTTGGGGGTTTTTGATTTTGAACTTTCACTAAAGGATCTGGAACAGGCTATGATGTTTTTCTTATAGGAAGGGTGGGCGAAGGAATTTTCCTATTAGTGCATCATCCACTCCCTTTTCATGTGATCCCATGCTTCTAGAACCACCTGCCCTACCTCCAGAATGGCAACAATGTTTAGACCTTCAGGTTTGTTTCCTTCTATGTTTTTCTTTATTACCTATTGTGTTTTTGTTTTATTCATGGTTTTTTTCATTGTTGAGGATGTGGTGGAGATGAAATGGCTCAAATATCCTTGCAAGCATGAAGCACGAGCTGTCCAGGTGAACTTGGGAAATTCAATGTGAGAAATAAAACCAACAGTTATCGAGGAAAAGGAAGAAGAGAGTGAAATATTTTAATGCTTCCATGCCTATGTTTTCTTGTTTTGATTTCACCTTTGGGGGGTAATTAATCACTTCACGCTGTTGTTGTTGCTCATTGCATTCCTTAAAGGATGTGGGGATAACATGTTTGTTGTTCATGTTCCTCTTGTTCTTAAGGATGCAAGGAAAGTGTTTGACAATATGCCTAAATGGAATGTGGTGGTTTTGTGGAGCTATATGATTGAAGGGTATGCTCTGAACAGGAAATATGAAGAGGCACTCAAGATGCGTTGGTGTTGCAGCTGCAACAATTTCCCAAAATTCAAAAAAAATTGGGACCCTCCTTTAATTCATTTTTGCTCGGTTTTTGGGTTTTACTTGATGTTGAATGAAGACTACTTTTATGCGGGCAAATGTTTTATGTTTGAATTTTTTCTTTTACCTCACCATCAAAATTATTTTGGAATTTTTGGGTCGGGATTCTAGTTTCCTGCGCCTCCACCGTTGCGGAGCAGAACCGGACACCAAGTCCGAAGTCAAGTGTTTTTGGCCTCCGATGTTTTGCCTTTATTGGTGGTTGTTTTGAAAGCCTGTCGAAACCATTGTCTATACGTCTTTCGTTGTTGCAGAAGGGGTTCTGTGAAACGGTCTGATAGTTGTTTCATCCTCTTCTGATCCTCGCCATTTTGTTTCATCGGTTTTTGGTTCTCGTCAACTCTCGCCGTTGCGGCTCTAGAAAGCACTATGATTCCGAAAGTTTGTTTTATCCGCTTGATTGATTTTTTTTCGTTTGATTCATAGTTATTTTTGACACCGATTCTGCTGGTCTGCGGAACTCATTTCTCTTACGGGTTCACCGTTACAGCTCTCTAATTATCTTATGGCCTGAGGCCCTAGTCTTGCGAGCTCCGATGTGAGTGTTGGCTCGTTTCTCCCACCAACTCCATTGCGGGTGTTCCGACTTTTTTCTTCATTCGTCATTACAGAAGAGATAGTGACTTTATTTCCGACCCCTTAACCTTTTTCCGCTCGGTGACTTTATTTTTTCCCGTCAATTATAGTTAACAGGGCTATATATATAGTAGAGTTGGGTGGTTTATTATTTTATCGTTATTTTTGAACTTTTCTCTGCACTGTCGTTTTCGCTCAAGCAGACTAGGATTCTCGCTATCAGTACCCTCGCTCCTAGGTGGCTCCGCCATGGAAGTTCAATGGTTTTCCTCCACCAGTCGCGCTGCACAGTGCCAGGTAGGCCCTTGTGCCCCTTTTCTATTTCGTTTGATTGTTTCAGATACTTTTCTATCCCTACGGTTTCTTTCCTTAGGTTTTCCCATCTCGACCTGTATATATTCGAGTTAATTATTATGGCTGGCAGTTGGGGAGTGTTGTGTTTCTAACTTAGCATTCTCTCTCACAGCTATTATGGTTTTGCAGCCTACACTCGATTGCTAGGGAAACCGGTGCAGACGGTCGTTACGTTATCCGCACCAGTTTCCCCCATTGTGTGTTTGGCCATTTGGGGGGCTTTCATGGCTTTCTAATGAGGCCGTGATGATTGGTTCCACAGTTCGGCCACCCTTGTATTCACAAAATAGGACCTCTTTGTTGTTTTACTTCCGCTTGGGGTGACCCTGTTTCAGTTTCGAATCCGAACCTCAAACCGGTCTAAGATAGAATCGCATTACCCAGTCAGATCGTGAAGTGAGCAGTTACAGTCTTCTAGTGTGATATCACTTGCAGCGTCCTCACTTAAGCTAGTTAGATCAGGTACCTTCTGTCTTTCGCGTAGCGTGTAGGCCGTGGCGCTAAGAGGGGGTTTAGGACAGTTTTCATTTTGACAAAGGTCGTGTTTTTCTAAAACCCAAACTTTGTTGGATTGAGCTAGTTTTAGTTTTTGAGCAGGAGCATTTGTTTTTGAACATTGTTTGCTTGTTTTTCACAGCTGCACTCATGTTTAGCACAAATGAGGTAAAACGCTTATACTATTATCTTTATCTTTAAATGTTATCCGAAAATGACCTAACAGAACCTAAAATACATTTCTGTACATGGCAGGGAAATTCCTCGAAACTTAAGATGTCTAAAAATCAAAAGAAGAAGGCTCCCCGGTTGAAGAGGAACTTGAAGTCAAAGTCGTTACCAGAGTCGAATATACTTACGAGGACACCAAATGCGTAGTTTGTGTGGATCCCAAATATCAGTGGCGGGGAATCTACATATTGATAATGCGCTGAGAAGTGCCTGACATAGGTTTTGAAGAAGAAACCATCTATGCCAATATAGAAAGGTCTTCACTAATGAAAATTGCTACCAGACCTAAGCTCTTTCCATGCTCAGAGGTGATTGGGTGGATTCTACCCAAGGAAGATGTAACCACCATGATTCTGGAAAATGTTGATAAACAGGGTTATGCTGCTTATAACCCTAGATATGTGGCTCTGGATTACCACTTAATAGAAGCACAAGTATATCTGACTGAAGACTGGCTAAAGGCCATCAGGATGGACCTAGTCGAGACACTGAAGAGGATGCTCATTCCTAGAAAAAACTTTAGAACTAGGCTGACTGGAGAATATGACACTGCAAGTCTAAGAACCCCTTACAGGTTCATCGCCCTGATGCTGAACAGAATTTTTAGGAGGGCCCACGGTAAAAGCTTCAAATTAGAGTGGGTGCTGATAATTTTTTATGTTGCAACACAGGGGACTGTTTTCAACTGGGCCAACATTGTGTCCAATAGCCTCTTAGCCTGCATAGCATCAGCATTAGGAGGGGTGTCTTAAAAGAGATCAGAGTTCTACATGAGCTCTATGCTGATTGATTGCATACTATGCAACCAACCTTTCCCCAATATGAGGTGCATCTGGGATCGGGAAAGAACACCGGTCTACTCGGCGTACAAGCCATTCTGCGCTCACAAATATCATAGCCACTATAGGGAAGTGTGTGAGCACTTCATTATGCCAATATATACCTTAATTTTCTTAAAAGAATGTAACTGCATGTCGGAGGAGGCATTGCAGGTGATTGAAGAGAATGCTGATTATTACTTGACTGAGGATGGACTATATTTCAGAATGTTTGGCTACTCTAGAACACCTTCACTACTATCTAAGTATGCCACTGACTATGTAGTCCACAAAGAGGTGGTTAGACAGGTTTTTTTAGATGGCATAGGGATTTTTCTCTTTGAACATAAGAAAGCAGCATACCCTCCTTTGTCGTTCAGGTTGGGAAGCTACAAGTTTACCAGGGTAAATAAATCCGATGAATTCGTGGAGGAGTTGGAGAAATTCCATTTTGGGGAAATGCGTTTCCACAGGAATGACTCGCGGAATAAGGTTGTCGAGCATTGCAAAGAGGCAAATGTACATTTTGAATACACTAGCCACTGGGATAGAGAGGAGTCCACTTTTCATAGTGCACAAAAAAAGGACAGCCTTAAGAAGAAGGTTTAAAAATAAAATCACCACCAAAGGTGGAAAAGGATAGGATGAGCAAGCAAAGGCCGAGGAGGAGGAAACTAGAAAAAGAAATGAAGATCCTAGGAGACTAGTGCAAGATGTCGAAGGCTAGCTCAAAGGAGAAGAGGAAGAAAAGAGAAGAACTACACAAGAGGCAACCAGAAAGGCAGAAGAAGCTACCAAGAGCGAGGAAGAAGAAAAGAAAATAAAGGTGGATGAGGAGATGAAGAAATAGGAAGCAAAAAAGATAAAGCTGACACAGGCAGTGACAGAGCAATTAGCTTCTGATGCAGTAGAAAATCAGGATCAAGACTTGGAAAACCCTGACATTCAAGATCCTGAAGCACCTGCTACCAACACACCAGGACAGGCTATGGTCCCCACCCTTAGGCTAATTCCATTTGAACAGAAGAAAGGGGAGGAGGTACCAGATTTTAATACTATCTTTTATGATAAAGAAAAGAAAAAGATAGTAAAGAGGACTGAGAGGAAGGTTGAAACTGGGGGGCTGTCTGGTAAAATGATAAATGACACAACTATTGTATACATGATAGACAGAGACCCCAGGTTCACTATCAGAGCAGGGGTTGCATTGATCCATGCTTCCAAGGACAATGTAGATAAAATAATGACGGATCTTGAGCAGTCAAAGAATTCTTCTTCTCAGCTCAAAGATACCCTGAGAAAGGAAAGAGAAGAAAATAATAGGTTAAAGAGAAAGTTTGAAGACATACAAAAGGAAATCAAGTCTTCAAAAGCCGAGCTTCAGGTCCTTTAGATAGAGAAGAGATCTATGGAGGCCGCCCAAGAACGCATGGAAAAGGTGCAGCAGGAATATTAGGAGTTGAGGGATGAAAGGGAGCAATTGCTAAGCAGGATAGGGGAATTAGAGCTATAGAAGGCTACCTTGGAAGTAGATGAGAGGCAATCTCAAGGGAAGAAAGTAGAACTTAAAGAGCAGATTACCGCATTGACAGCAGCTTTAGAAGAATCCAAGGAGCAGCAGGTCAGCCTTCAGCCATTCAAGGAGCACGTCCTAACACAAAGAAGCAAGATGCACCAAATGCAGGTGGCCATTGAGAAAGAACGGTGCAAGGTATTGCAGATGGACAATCGGTTGGAAGAGATTTTGGAAACCTCTTCTTATTTTGTCGATAGATCGCAGGACATTTTAGAGGTCCTGACAGGAAGGATGGAGATATTAGAGGAAAATGAAGGGATCCCTGTAGAGCTACCATTGAAATATCAACAAGCCCTAAGGAAAGACTATGATTTACTAGAATTTTCCATAAACATAGCCAAGGAGTTTAAGAAGGTTGTCAAGAAGACAAAGGGGGCTTGTACAGAATTTATCAGGAGACTCTTGATCACTTATAATCGCTACCAGGTTGGAGATGAACATAAAATGGACACCTTTCTAGACCACAGCCTTTTTTTATAAATTTTGCAAAGGAGATATCAGGAAGACGAATAAAGGATACATCATATAAAAGCTTTAGATGAGCAGATCCTGAAGAATGAAGTAGCTCATGCTGTGGTTAGTGTGCAGCTGTTAGAAGATCAACTTCGCCTGAGCGCTGCCAGAATAGAAGTCATCAGAAACCAGGCTGCTAAATTCAAAATAAATATTCAATTCCTGGAACCTTCTGAATTTGAAAGTATTGCTTCAGAAGCCTCAAGATGGAAGAAGTTTTTAAATAATCAGGCGGGACCCTCCTCATGAGCATCTTATTCATTTTGTTGTAATTTATTGTAATTTTCATAAACACTTAATGAAAGAAAATATGGGAGATGAAGATTTGGGGAAGCCCAAGAGTCATTGAGTGGGTAGCCCAACAGTTTTTCTCTTTTGTATAAATATAGAGAATCTAGATAAGGAGAAGGACTTTTTCCCAGTTAGATGAGTGAAGACATATTGTAAGAAGAACTATTTCCTTTTGCAATAGAGAATTACAGTTTTCCTGTTGGAGAAAGCTTGGTGGGATGTTCAAATGTATTGCTATGGATTTGTTGAAGAGGAAATGTTTCGTTTTCAGCTTTGTGTCCATTAACTATGAGATCGTTCTAACTCTTAGGACCTATGTTCTTGTTTGAATGATTTCTAGTTCATTTTATGAAAATTACCACCATGAGTAATGAATGTTGTTCGTAAGCAATTGGATATCTGCATTAGAGGAAATTTCAACTCAAAATGGGCCTCCTAAAAAGAATTAATAAAATAATATTTATTAATTTTAGAGGAAGAAAATAAAAAAACTACTTTTTTGTTTGTATTTTTTACGTATCTCCCTGCGTTTTTACTCAAATTTCGTTCGGGAGAGCTCGTTGGATGTGGAATTAAATTCCACATCCAACGAGTACCCACTCGGCATACTTTTGATTGACCCTGCTACCCCAAAAACAAGAAATAATTGAAACAACGTGATGATGATGACATCATCATCACATTGTTTCAGGTATTTCTTGTTTTTGGGGTGGAGGGGTCCGTCAAAAGTATGCCGAGTGGGTACTCGTTGGATGGGGAATTTAATTCCACATCCATCGAGCTCTCCCGATCAAAATTTGAGTAAAAACATGGGGAGATATGTCGAAAATACAAACAAAAAAAGTAGTTTTTTTAATGATACCTATCCCCAAATTTATATCAAAAAAATGGTTAAGACCTATACGGTATTTGAAATTTAAAGCAATTTCATTGGCTAACACATGATGACATGGAATTTGAATCAAAGTTAAAAGGCCCATTTTGAGTTGAAATTTCCTCTAATGGTTGTTTAAATATCTTCAATTGTTCATGTGTTTTGGAAGAAATATCAGCTATCTGTAATTTCTCTTTATAATGCATGCACAAGATACATTACTCATTAATAAGTGACAATATTTCTCCCTGGGTATAGGTAGGTAGTTAGATTTAATTTCTTGTTGTGTGTGATTTAGATGCATGAGAGCCTAAGACGAGAGGTAAGAACCTGCGCATCACATTGTGAACACTCCTTGCATTCTCAATCAATCTGCATTTTAGATAGGCACTTGCATATCATATTTAGAGTCAAAAAATACAAAAATATACACGGTGGACAGGGCCGCAACTGGTAAAACCTTTTTATTTTTGTTACTTGACCTATGGTAGCCGGACCGCAAACCAGGCGAATTCCCTACACCAAACAGTCACGGACTAGTTGGGAGTGTTGACTGGGGAGAATCCCTTGCTGTTGTTGCCTGCAATTTTCCAGGCCTCAACAATTTCTGGCGCTAGAAGGAGGGCCGCCAGTGCATGGCTGGTTGAGGAAACCCACTTTCCCGAGATTACCCCACCAATGATATTTTTGATAGCATTTTGTGTTATGATCCAAATACTCAAGAGAATATAAAAGGAAAGACCATCCTATATTGGAAGACTTAGTGTTGGTTGAAAATTTGGAGGAATTAGTAGAAGTAGCACTACAGGAGGTTGTACATCCTTTGAATCAAGTAGACCCGGATACACCTTACGGTTATCCTATTCAGAATCATGTTCTTTCACCTCCTCACCCTTCACCCTGATTCATGGCAGGTATAAATGTAAATCAGCCCAACCCACCACCGACTTGGAAAGCCAGATCACTCTTGAACCTAACACCTCCGTTGCATAACCTACCTCAAGATTTTGAGAAGTTGCTACCTAAGTTTGATCCTAATGAGAAGATTGCAATGGATGACCACTTGCAAAGTTTCTATTTGGCAATAGAAGGATTAAGGGCTGGGGAATATGAGGATGTTGTTTGTATATTTTTCCCACATACCCTTAAAGGAGCGGCAGCATCCTGGTACTTTGGTTTTCCTACAAACTCTATCCCCGATTGGGATACCTTTGAAAGGATTTTCAGAAGTAAATATGCAGCCCAAAAGACACATGCAGCACTAATGAAAGGCCTGGGCGCTTTGAAAAAAGAAAGGAATGAGAAGGTACACAATTTTACTCAAAGATTTTCAGCTTACCTCAAGAACTTCTCTGCAACTGATACGCCTTCCGATAAAGTTCTGATTGAGTATTATACCTCGGCTTTAGGCCCTGACTTGGCCATGTTCGCAAAAGCTCAAATTAAGCCTACGTTAGCTGAGACTTATGAAGAGGCAGAAAGAGTAGAGGCTGAAAAGGAAAGTATAGAGGATTACCCCAAGCAATCCGGAGAAAAAACTGCCGAGAAAAGAGCCTTATTGCTGTCTAAACCTAAAGAGGAGCAATCACATGATTTTGAGGGAATGTTAAAAATGATGCAAAAGCTTTCCAATAGAATAATAGATTTGGAGAAGGAAAAAGAAGCTCAGAAAGATTATAATCCTTACTACAAAAAAAGGGAGGATAACAATCAATGCAAGACCCCTCCACATGATTCAGCATCAATGAATCTGACAGAGGTAGGGATGGATAATTTCTGCACTTTTCACCAACAACCCCATTCTAAAAAGAATTGTCCTCAATGGTTAAATTCGATGACATTGGTAATGAATTATCTTTTGGACTCTAAATTAACCGAGGACAGTGATGAAGAGGAAAAAGGTATTCAGACCATAGAAAGACAGGAAAATGATACCATTTTTTTATGGGATTGTGTCTCACTGTTTGATAAAGAAAAAATTACTCTTAAACCTGAAAATGTACCAACGACAACAAAAGACCCTAATTTGGTAACTAAAGACAATGCAATAGTCTCAAAAATTAAGAAGTTGGAAGAGAATGTTAGGAAACGGTCAAACAACAATGTTGAAGATAAAGTACCCGAAATTTCCTATATCAGCCAAGATATGAAACCAATCAACAAGCCGATGGAGGAACAAGTAGAAGTTAACCAAGAAAATACTAAAAAACCTGAAGGGACAGAGAAAGAGACACCCTTTGAAAACCAACTTGTGGAGAAAGATGTCGAATCGGTTGGGGAAGAGAAAGCTAGAACCCCGCCTTTCATTTTGACTCTAGAAATCTTGAACCATAAGGTGCATAATTGTTTGGTAGACTCTGGATCATCGATGAATGTTATGCCACTCGCAGTTTGCAAGAAAATTAATGGGTAGCCAAAACCCACTTCCTAGGAAGTCATTCAACTAGACAGAACTAGTGTCAAAGTAGTGGGGGAAATGAGGAATGTTCTCATTCGTTTATCTGCAAATAACAAGATATATCAATTTATTGATATTATGGTGGCTGACATACCAAATGGATATGGGATTATTCTGAACTGAGACTAGTCTACAAGGTTAAAGGGGTATTTTGCTTCAAACTGGTGTCATTTATGGTTACCTCATAAGGGTACCCCAAATCAGATCAAAATTTTAAGAGAACCTTACATGAAACACACTATCACTAAGTTGGGGGAAGGAAATGAATCTGCTAATTCTGTTCTGGGAAATTATCTAATGGAGCTTGAACTAAGATATCATGCATTAAGAAAAGCCAGCAATATGATTGGCATTCAGCCTGATCTCCTTCAACTTTCTCAGGCTAATGAGATTGATTGTAAATCAGTAGACATGGTTTTGGTTTCAAAAATAGCACAATTAGACCATGGTTAGGTATCTCATGTCTGCAATCCAACCTAGCCCCTTGACTCATTAGATTGAAGGATTTTCAGGGTTGGGAACAATTTTATTTTCTTTTGATTTAATGATTTTGTACATAAATAATTTGATGTTGTTTTTCTTTGATTTACCACTTTGTTTTTGGTTTTTTTTTTGAATAAAAGAGGCAAAATTTTGGTTGCATGGAAAACATCAGGGTTCTTGATTAACTAAAATCTTTGGGAAAAGACTGTGCGTTTTATTTTGAAATGATAAGATGTATTCTAGTAGGTAGTTTTCCTAAATGGCTATGCACTCATTGAATTCTTGCTTAACCCCTGAAGAGAACTCAGAATTTAGAGGTCTGGAATACTATTTTGAGGCTCTGTCCATTTCACATCTAAGATGTCTTAGGGAGTGATGGAAAAGGACCCACGGAAGGGAAGCAAGGTAAACAGTTCATTATATATAAATGATCCCATGCCATGATTACAAGAACAAAGGCTGTTAAGAGTCAGAACTCCTAAAAGAAGCAATACATATCAAAGCAAAGTATTAGAAATATGAATATCAATATGCTAAAAGTTCTTCTCCGTCTATGAGCTAAAAAGTAAATACATCTCTCACACAAAAGGACACTATGGATGGAAGAGCCTGAATAAAAAATTCAGAAAGAAAAGCAGATGGAGGACTCATAAGAGCAAAATTTCAAAAGAGCACAAAAGTGCAAATGGCATGGGAATGAGGAACAAATGAATAGTTATGTTTGCCATATTTTACGATCCTATGGTGTCCAAGCTAGAAACTACCCACAGACAGAAGTAAAATAAATCTCACCTATTAAGCCTCAAAAGAGTTATCCGGACTTTCAAATATTTTGGGTGCTCCCATTTCCCAAAGAATGGACTGTTCTCAATGATTTAAATGCATGTGTTTTCCATCTTAGGAATACAAGAAGCTAGAAGTATTCAACTTATGAGATGAATGATTAAACAGTATTTTACTGGGAAGAAGTTAAGTCAAAAATCTGGGGTTCACTGGGTAGTCGCCAATTGTTGCAACTGCAAGAATTTCCCAAAATTCAAAAAAATGTGGGACCCTTATTTAATTTGTTTTTGCTCGGTTTTTTAGTTTTACTTGATGTTGAATGAAGACTACTTTTATGCGGGAAAATGTTTTATGTTTGAATTTTTTCTTTTACCTCACCATCGGAAGTATTTTGGAATTTTTGGGTCGGGTGTCTAGTCTCCTGTGCCTCCGCCGTTGCGGAGCAGAACCAGACACCAAGTCTGAAGTCAAGTGTTTTTGGCCTCCGATGTTTTGTCTTTATCGATGATTGTTTTGAAATCCTGTCGGAGCCATTGTCTATACATTTTGCACTATTGCAGAAGGGGTTTTGTGAAACAGTCTGATAGTTGTTTCATCCTCTTCCTATCCCCGCCATTTTGTTTCGTCGGTTTTTGGTTCTTGTCAACTCTCGCCGTTGTGGCTCTAGAAAGCACTATGATTCCGAAAGTTTGTTTTATCCACTTGATCGATTTTTTGTTTGTTTGATTCATAGTTATTTTTTACTCTGATTCTGCTGGTTTGTGGAACTCATTTATTTTACGGGTTCGCCATTGTGGCTCTGTAATAATCTTATGGCCCGAGGCCCTAGTCTTGCGAGCTCCGATGCGAGTGTTGGTTCATTTCTCCTGCCAACTCCATTGTAGGCGTTTCGACTTTTTTCTTCATTCGTCGTTGCGGAGGAGATAGTGACTTGATTTCCGACCCCTCAACCTTTTGCCACTCGGTGACTTTATTTTTTCCCATCGATTATAGTTCACTGGGGTGTATATATAGTAGAGTTGGGTGGTTTATTATTTTATTGTTATTTTTGGACTTTTCTCTGCACTGTTTTCGCTCGAGCAGACTAGGATTCTCGCTGTCGGTACCCTCGCTCCTAGGTGGCTCCGCCATGGAAGTTCAATGGTTTTCCTCCACCAGTCATGCCGCATAGTTCTAGGTAGGCCCTTGTGCACCTTTTCCATTTTGTTTGATTGTTTGAGCTACTTTTCCATCCCTGCAGTTTCTTTCCTTAGGTTTTCCCATCCCGGCCTGTATATATTCGAGTTAATTATTATGGCTGGAAGTTGGGGGGTGTTGTGGTTCTAACTCAGCATTCTCTCTCACGGTTGTTATGGTTTTTCATCCTACACTCGATTGCTGGGGAAACCGGTGCAGACGGCCATTACGCTGTCCGCACCAGTTTCCTCCATTGTGTGTTTGGCCATTTGGGGGGCTTTCATGGCTTTTTTATGAGGCCATGATTATTGGTTCCACAATTCAGCAACCCTCATCTTCACAAAACAAGACCTCTTTGTTGTTTTACTTCCGCTTGGGGTGACCCTGTTTCAGTTTCGAATCCAAACCCCAAACCGGTCTAAGATAGAATCGCATTACCCAGTTGGACCGTGAAGTGAGCAGTTACATTCTTCTAGTGTGCTATCACTTCCAGCGTCCTCACTTAAGCTAGTTAGATTAGGTGCCTTCTGTCTTTCGTGTAGCATGTAGGTCATGGCACCGAGAGGGCATTCAGGACTGTTTTCATTTTGACAAAGGCCATGTTTTTCTAAAACCCGAACTTTGTTGGACTGAGCCGATTTTACTTTTTGGGCAGGAGATTTTGTTTTTGAACATTGTTTTCTTATTTTTCATAGCTACACTCATGTTTAGCACAGATGAGGTAAAATTCTTATACTGTTATCTTTATCTTTAAATTTTATCCAGAAATGACCTAACAGAACCTAAAATATATTTCTGTACATGGCAGGGAAATTCCTCGAAACTTAAGATGTCTAAACATCAAAAGAAGAAGGCTCCCGCGGTCGAAGAGGAACCCGAAGTCGAAGTCGTTACCAGAGTCGAATATACTTACAAGGACACCAAATGCGTAGTTGGTGTGGAGCCCGAATCTCAGTGGGGGGAAATCTACAGATTGATAATGCACCAAGAAGTGCCCGACATAGGTTTTGAAGAAGAAACCATCTATGCCAATATAGAAAGGTCTTCACTAATGAAAATTGCTACCAAACCTGAGCTCTTTCCATGCTCATAGGTGATTGGGTGGATTCTGCCCAAGGAAGATGTAACCACCATGCTTTTGGAAAATGTTGATAAACAGGGTTATGCTGCTTATAGCCCTGGATATGTGGCTCTGGCTTACCACTTACCACAAGCACAAGTATATCTAACTGAATACTGGATGAAGGAATTAAGGATGGACCTAGTCGAGACACTGAAGAGGATGCTCATGCCTGGAAAAAACTTTAGAACTAGGCCGACTGGAGAATATGACACTACAAGTCTAAGAACCCCTTACAGGTTCATTGCCCTGATGCTGAACAGGATTTTCAGGGGGGCCCAAGGTAAAAGCTTCAAATTAGAGTGGGTGCCGATAATTTTCTATGTTGCAACACAGGGGACCGTTTTCAACTGGGCCAACATTATGTCCAATAGCCTCACGGCTTGCATAGCATCAGCATTAGGAGGGGTGTCCCAAAAGAGATTAGAGTTCTACATGAGCTCTATACTGATTGATTGCATACTATGCAACCAACCTTTCCCCAATGTGAGGTGCATCTGGGATCGGGAAAGAACACTAGTCTACTTAGTGTACAAGCCATCATGGGCTCACAAATATCATAGCCACTATAGGGAAGTGTGTGAGCACTTCATTATGCCACTATATACCTTAATTTTCTTGAAAGAATGCAACTGCATGTCGGAGGAGGCATTGCAGGTGATTGAAGAGTATGTTGATTATTACTTGACTGAGGATGGACTATATTTCAGAATGTTTGGCTACTCTAGAGCACCTCCACTACTACCTAAGTATGCCATTGACTATGTAGTCCACAAATAAGCGGTTAGACAGGTTTTTTTAGATGGCATAGGGAGTTTTCTCTTTGAACATAAGAAAGCAGCATACCCTCTTTTGCCATTCAGGTTGGGAAGCTACAAGTTTACCAAGGTAAAGAAAGTCGATGAATTCGTGGAGGAGTTGAAGAAATTCCATTTTGGGGAAATGCATTTCCACAGGAATGACTCCCGGAATAAGGTTGCCAAGCACTGCAAAGAGGCAAATGTACATTTTTAATACACTAGCCACTGGGACAGAGAGGAGTCCATTTTCCGCAGTGCATAAAACATGACGGCCTTAAGAGGAAGGTTTAAAAAGAAAATCACCACCAAAGGTGGAAAAGGACAGGATGAGCAAGCAAAGGCTAAGGAGGAGGAAACTAGAAAAAGAAATGAAGATTCTAGGAGACTAGCGCAAGAGGCCGAAGGTTGGCTCAAAGGAGAAGAGGAATAAAAGAGAAGAGCTACACAAGAGGTAGCTAGAAAGGTAGAAGAAGCTGCTAAGAGCGAGGAAGAAGAAAAGAAAAGAAAGATGGATGAGGAGCTGAAGAAACAGGAAGAAGAAAAGATAAAGCTAACACAGGCAGTGACAGAGAAATCAACTTCTGATGCTGCAGACAGTCGGGCTCAGGACTTGGAAAACCCTAACATTCAAGATCCTTAAGCGCCTGCTACCAGCACACCAGGACAGGCTATGGTCCCCACCCTTAGGCCAATTCCATTTGAACAGAAGAAAGGGGAGGAGGTACCGGATTTTAATACTATCTTTTATGGTAAACAAAAGAAAAGGATAGTAAAGAGGACCGAGAGGAAAGTTGAAACCAAGGGGCTATCTGGTAAAATGATAAATGACACAACTATTGTATACGGAACAGACAGAGACCCCAGGTTCACTATCAGAGTGGGGGCTGCATTGATCCATTCTTCCGAGGACAATGTAGATAAAATAATTATGGATCTTGAGCAGTCAAATAAGTCTTCTTCTCAGCTCAAAGATACCCTAAGAAAGGAAAGAGAAGAAACTAATAAGTTAAAGAGAAAGTTTGAAGACATACAAAAGGAAATCAAGTCTTCAAAAGCTGAGCTTCAGGTCCTTCAGATAGAGAAAAGATCTATGGAGGCCACCCAAGAACGCATGGAAAAGGTGCAACAGGAATATCAGGAGTTGAGGGCTGAAAGGGAGCAATTGCTAAGCAGGATAGGGGAATTAGAGTTGCAGAGGGATACCTTGGAAGCAGATGAGAGGCAATCTCAAGGGAAGAAAGTAGAACTTAAAGAGTAGATTACCGCATTGACAGCAGCTTTAGAAGAAGCCAAGGAGTAGCAGGTCATCCTTCAGCCGTTCAAGGAGCACGTCCTAGCATAGAGAAGAAAGATGCACCAATTGCAGGTGGCCATTGAGAAAGAACGGTGCAAGGTATTGCAGATGGACAAACAGTTGGAAGAGATTTTGGAAACCTCTTCTTATTTTGTCGATAGATCGCAAGACATTTTAGACATCTTGACAGGAAGGATGGTGAGATTAGAGGAAAATGAAAGTACCCCTGCAAAGCTACCATCGAAAGATCAACAAGCCCCAAGACAAGACTATGATTTACTAGAATTTGCCATAAACACAGCCAAGGAGTTTAAGAAGGCTGTCAAGAAGACAAAGGGTGCTTGTGCAGAATTTTTCAAGAGACTCTTGATCACTTCTAATCGCTACCAGGTTGGAGATGGACATAAAATGGACACATTTCTAGACCACAACCTGTTTTTAGAAATTTTGCAAAGGAGATATCAAGAAGATGAACAAAAGATACATCATATAAAAGCTTTAGATGAGCAGATCCTGAAGAATGAAGTAGCTCATGCCGCGGTTAGTGTGCAGCTATTAGAAGATCAACTTCGCCTGAGCGCAGCCAGAATAGAAGTCATAAGAAACCAGGCTGCTAAATTCGAAATAAATATTCGATTCCTGAAACCTTCCGAATTCGAAAGTATTGCTTCAGAAGCCTCAACATGGAATAATTTTTTAAATAATCAAGTGGGACCCTCCTAATGAGAATCTTATTCATTTTGTTGTAATATATTGTAATTTTCATAAACACTTAATGAAAGAAAATATGGGAGATGAAGAGTTGGGGAAGTGCAAGAGTCATTGCATGGGCAGGCCAACGGTTTTGCTCTTTTGTATAAATATAGAGAATCTAGATAAAGAGAAGGACTTTTTCCAAGTTAGATGAGTGAAGACATATTGTAAGAAGAACTATTTCCTTTTGCAATAGAGAATTACAGTTTTCCTGTTGGAGAAAGCTTGGTGGGATGTTCAAATGTATTGCTATGGATTTGTTGAAGAGGAACTGTTTTATTTTCGGCTTTGTGTCCATTAACTGTGAGATCCTTCTAACTCTTAGGACCTATGTTCTTGTCTGAATGATTTCTGGTTCATTTTATGAAAATTACCGCCAAGAGTAATGAATGTTGTTCATAAGCAATTGGCTATCTAGTTGTTTAAATATCTTCAATTGTTCATGTGTTTTGGAAGAAATATCAGCTATCTATAATTTCTCTTTATAATGCATGCACAATATACATTACTCATTAATAAGTGACAATCTTGCTCCCTGGGGATAGGTAGGTAGTTAGATTTAATTTCTTGCAGTGTGTGATTTAGATGCATGAGATCCTAAGACAAGAGGTAAGAACTTGGGCATCACATTGTGAACAGTCCTTGCATTCTCAATCAATCTGCATTTTAGATAGGCACTTGCATATCATATTTAGAGTCAAAAAATAAAAAAATATACACGGTGGACCGGGCCGCAACCGGTAAAACCTTTTTATTTTTGTTACTTGACCTATAGTAGCTGGACCGCAAACTAGACAGAATCCCTACAACAAATAGTCACGAACTAGTTGGGAACGTTGACTGGGGAGAATCCCTTGCTGTTGTTGCCTGTGATTTTCCAGGCCTCGACAGTTGGAAAGTGTTGATTATGGGGATGAGGCCGAATGATTTTACTTTCTCAATGGTGCTTCTAATTTGTGCAAACATCATGACTTATGATTAGGGTAAGCAAGTTCATATCCTCACCATAAAATATGGATTTGATTCATATAATTTTGTGGGTATTTCTCTAGTTGGAATTTCTGCAAAATGTGGGTTTGTTTCTAGTTTTGTTCATTCATTTTGGGCATCATATCAAATTTCCCATGAATTGACAGTTCAAAGATAGAATCTGAATGTTTTTAATAGGATATGTAAGTGGCTATTGTGTTAATTATAATACAATAACTGGTGCTCTGTGGACTCAAAAACCTAATTCTCTTAGGTGCCAAGATAACTCCATGCCATGTTTTTTCTTTAAAGGGCCACCTAGTATTCTATTTGAGAGGAATCTATGGTAGTTGTTACCATTTCAGCAACCATTTCGAAATTAAGGCTGTAACAGCCCTATATCAACACACTTCCACCTACTTCCTACAGTCTGCAATAAACTGCAAACTTTCAAACTTTGACATCCCTACCTACCTGCAACCACAGTAAACATCGAACTGAATCAAAGGTTAACTATTAGTTGGATGGTGATATTGTTTAAGAGAGGTAAATAAAGTCTGAAAATTTAAATTATTTGCATAGATACAAGTCTTGAACATACATTTGGTGGTTGTCCTATATTGCTAAGAATAGTGTTCAAGGTTTGGAGTGGTGTGGTTTACATTGAATGCAAAACTAAAGCTCTTATACACCTTACATTTGTAACCTTCACTGCTGCTATAAAATTGTCATAATTAGAACTGTCATACTATATTATTGCTGCTATATTTATATGAGTCATCATACTTGAATGGAAGGTTATTGGTTGGTTAAATACTGCAATTGAATTGTGTATGGTTACACGGCTAATGATCTCTTGTATGCTAAAGTTCTATTGGATGACCTTGCTTCTAATTCCATATATCTTGAAATGAATACATTGATTTGATATCATTTACATTTTCATCTATAAACACTAAATCAACTTAGTATGTCTTCTTCATTCATAGAAGTGATTGATTGAAATGCATTGGCCACTAATACAATTGTGTAGAAGATAAAGTTATTTGTCCTTGTAATTAAATAGAAAGAAGGTTATCTGCAACCAAATGCATTTTCCATGGCACTAGAGTCCATGGATAAGTTGTCAGAAAGACCGGAATAGGTGCCATTCCATGAACATTTTGGTACAGAAATATGTGTTAGAGACTAGAAATGTGTTACCAGTTACCACTACCAGCCATAAAGACAGGGCCAATGGAAACATGTTTGTACAGCTGGAAAATAATTTCCATGCCATACCAATTCCCATACAACATGTTTTCTTCTCTACATCCACCTATTTTGAATTGGTTTGACTCAGGTTTTTACTATACTCGACAAAAAATGCTGGTAAAAGTTGACATTTCCTCTATATTTCCTTTTCTATCATTTTACCTAAATTTTTAACATTACCACTAATTGTTCCAGTATGTTTGAGAAATTTTTCAACCTCATCAGACTTCATATGGAGAAAGTAGAATTTCATACTCCATTCAAAATTCAACAAACTTAACAGTTTAAAGGATTTTAGGATTGGCAATATTACAGTCGTTTGATTGGATTCTATCATGTATCAAGGAATGGGATTGGAATTTAATCAAGAGAACCAAACCCTTTATGTAACCTGATGTTGGTGCCATTGATTGTTGAATTCCTCTATCATGGCCTTAGCAAAAATGAACCCTTCACTCAAGCCAAAATCATTGATTAGGCATGAGATTTTTCTATGATATTTTAAGGCTTGTATTAGGTAGTTTCATCAAAAGTGAATGGTGTTAATCGATGTCTCTGGAGGATTGAGGTAGAGCCAAAGGCTAGATGATGAGGTAGAGGGTGATACTAATGGTGAGGAACCCAATATAAGCGATGGTGGAACTTTGCTTGTCATTTAAATGTTCTTGCTCATTTATTCATAATCATTTCTTTCAAAGTTCCAATATAATGTGCTATTTATAAATGAGTGGTCACGCTTCCAGTGTGTTTCAGATTTGGAAACACATACCTGTTTCCTCGTATCATGTAACTTAGGTCCACAACCGTAAATGGAATTGATTTAACTTCATTGCAATTAAATTTGTGGAACTTCTATGAACTTTCCTAGCCATTATTTGAGTAGAATTCATTAAACACTTTTCCAAAGCTAATATTAAATGTCAAACTGAAAGCAAGGGAATACTCATTGTAAAGGGAAATGTGCAGTAACAAGAAGAAGATAGAGATTACCAACAAAGGATAGACCAAGGAATATTATAGTCAAACAAAAAAGATGTTGAGAGCGAAACCAACCTTAGTGATTTATGCTTGTGAGTGATCAACTATAGGAGATGTAGATTAAGTAGGGGCATCATGACCATTTACAACATTATTGATAGTTTCATTTGCAGAAGGATAGGGTGTGTTTCCACCAGCCTTATTTTTTTCAGTTTCCATAAGCTCCACCTCCTCCTCTTCTATCAACTGAACCATAAGAGGTTAGCATACACAGATATGCCTACAAATTCGTACATCTCGAATGTAGTGGCTTACTAATATAAATGCCTTCATAACAACCAACCAAAATATCTAATTGTGGTAAAAAACAAGCTGAAGTTGTGAAGAGAATTCTTATACTATTGTTTAGTACTTGTATTTGATGCCTATGGATGGTTGATTGGATTTATTTGATACTTGATGCTTGGTCAATGGATATCATCTTCAATTGTCTCTTGATAATAAATTATAATTGGGTAAGACCTTTCTCTATTATATTGTATGCTTGTCATTGAAAAGTTTAATAGTGTGCATGTTTCTAAAATTTGGTTGTGTTGCTCTTAACCCTTGTTATGTCACCACAAGTGATGATATATGTGGATGGCTTATGTCTATTAATCCAACCAACCATACATTGTTTAATTTTTCGTGGTTGTAAATTTTTTTAAAATTTTTTAAATTTTATATTAAATAGAATTATTTTAAAATTATTTATTTGATTGTTGATTGGGCTATATTTCAGTGATGTAAGTTTTGATATCAGCTCCTCCACCGTTGGCGGCATATCATACGTCATAGGTGTCAGCTAGACGTACTGCAATTCAATTAAACCCTGAGTACGGTTGTTATTTTTTCTTTGATAATGACAAATTTTTGCTTTTGATTTTCAAGGTTCCTCTTGTGTCTTGGTGCATGAACCTCCCGGACTTTAAATGATTATGTCTTACTGCATGAACCTCCTGGACTTGAATTATTGGAGTTTGAATCCCATTATTGGAGTTTGAAGCTTGAATGTTCTATAACAAATAGTTGTTGTTTGCTCAGAGTGGTTTTCAGACTACTGAGGATTGGAAGCCTTTCAGATAATTTATTCACATACTATTTCCCATGATTATATGCACTATATTCGTTTGACAAATATTTTTGGTATGTCCATAGCCAATTTTTGGTTTGTAGACAACATAATTTTTGTTTGACTTGTAGTTTGAGATTATCAGCAGTTAGTGAGGCTTTGTGGAGCTGCAGTGCATGTTTTATTAATGGTAGCAAACAAACTAGCCTGGGATTCTTGAGGCAAGATATAATTTTTGTGGAATAGGAATTGGGTGAAAATCGTATTTGGTAGTCACTCAATAATACGTCGAGATGCATCAGGGAGACGAAGAATCAGAATTAGTCCTTGGATTCTAGTGATTGCCCATGGAAATCTAACGAATCCCCATACAGAGTCTGATAATTTATATGAAGGCCTGTTGATGTGTTTATGTGCTTTAGCTTGAAACCCAATCTAGTTGCTCATTTGATGAAATGAATATGTAATTCTCCTTTTGTTTAGCTAGTCGGGTAGTTACTTACAACCTCTTTTGATGTAATTCGTTTAAGGCTATTGCTAATTTTAGGTTTTTAGTGTTACCACCTCATTTTTCCATTTCA
The DNA here is from genome assembly GCA_001517045.1 of Pseudotsuga menziesii. NCBI lineage: Eukaryota > Viridiplantae > Streptophyta > Pinopsida > Pinales > Pinaceae > Pseudotsuga > Pseudotsuga menziesii. The sequence goes on along the minus strand of LPNX010502816.1, from coordinate 105,616 downwards.
TTCTTAGGATCACTGTAGTAAGTAGTACTAGTGTTATGTTCACCTATTCTACAGTGCACCGTGTTCGCATTTTGGATAGGTTTTCCCTAAGTTTAACTACTAAAGTTGATTGTTTGTAGATTTCCCTTAGTTACCCGCTATCATGAGGTTATTTTGCACTAAGCATTTATAATGACAGTGGTGCATGTTTTTTCCTCTTTTTGCAGAGAAATTGATGAATAAATAGTGTCCTTGGAGATTTTAGCAGAAGTGCACATAACCTGATAGTCTCAGTCTTTCAAAATACCCTATCTAAGGAGAATTTGCTCAACATAAATTGCAATTGCCTTTGTGGGTGCACTATATATCCTGGTGTTCAGTCACATACAAGATTTATAGAACCTCTTGGACTTGAATTGTTGGATTTTGAAGCCTGAATGTTCTATAGAAAACTGTTTTTGTTTGTGCAAAGTGGTTTTGAGGCTACTGAGCGGAGATTTGTATCAATTGTGCAACGTCGGATATTGTCTTGAGTTGTACATGCATAATTGTTTTAAGTAATTAGTGATACATTGACCCTAGCCATATAATTTTCTATATAAAATAATGAAATCCCATTGCATGCATCAATTCTTGCAAATTCTAAGTGTAGGCAAGCGTTGCGATAGAAGAAGAACACAATATTCCCTCTGCGGTTTTCTGTTTCTTGTGTCCAAGATGGAAGAATATTCTACCAGGAGAAAAAGAAGTAACAATGAGGGCTACCTTGGAGTGCTTCTTAAGAAGAAACCCAAGCTTGAACATGAGGAGAACAAATTCATGTTCATGGTTTTGCATCTTAATGGTTTGAATTTAACTCTGTAGTTGGAGGATGTCATTGGAAAGATGTCGGTAGCCAAGTTTGTAAGGAATGTTAGGAGAAAAAAATGAGAAAAAAATAATATAAAAGGGGTCAATAAATATCCACTGGGGTCCCCAAGTCTATGTGGAATATGCAATGGGAGAATGAATAAAGATGGAAACACCATATGCAATGATTCTCACAACAAGCCCATGCTCGTAGCTTATGCAGGTTCATCCCTGAACTTCCTCCCCTAAACTGTTTCTTTTGTTTTTTTAATAACTCAACAAAAATGTATTTATATGTGTGCTACAAAATCATTCCATGAGATCCTAAAAGTGCATTATGTTAGAACAAATATTTCTATATCTAAATATTATTTACTGGAAAGTTTTTTTTTGTAACTAGGGGAATCCACAATTGGAGTTGGGCTGGTACTCGCATGACACAGAGTCCAGGGATCCATTCTCTCTACCAATATACCCCTATATTCCCCACACCCACCGCAATACATGGGACACAGGTAAAACCAGGTGGTATTTGATCTCGTGACCTCCAATTTACAACAAGTGACTTCATAACAATTGAACCGCCAATGAGCCACACCCGTGCGGGCTATCATTGACTGGATAGTCAACATTTCATAGATAACAAAGATTTATTTGAAGTATTTAGTAACATTTTATTCATATAACAAGACAACATGACTCTTTCATCTGTTTTTTGTTTTATATTGTTTGACAGGATGGTGGTATTAACAGTGTCCACATATTTCCATCAAAAACCTATTTATATGTGTATTTAATATATTTATGTCTTAAAATTTAAAATTTGTGTGTTTTTTTTCATTTTAATACAATGATTAAAGAAATCTTGTCGAATACAAACACAAGTTTCCACATCAGTGAGGCAATGGTATTGTAATATACCATTTAAATGCGAGTTCATATTCTAGTGGAAAATGTGTGCTGGATAGATTGATTGTTGATTTCCTTCGCATGACATGTGGAATGTGACTCCAGAACCACATTTCTTGGTGGAATTACCCCAAGAACACACTTTCCAAACAACATTAGTTGATTTAATTGTATGCCCATTTTTAATTTAATAGATTATTTTGATAGTTTCCATGCCTAGTAAAATGACCACTTGTGTATAGGTCTAGGAATGGATTATTTATTTAATTTATAAATTTAATTTCCAGCCAACACAGTGCTTTTTCGTTTTTTAGGACAACTCTTTGCAAGCAGTATGCGCCAATAAACCTGGAGAAAGGTGATTGATAAGGTAAGGGTTCTTGCATTGCCTACATTCTACCTAGGCATTAATATTTTATATGACTTGTGTGTACCTGTCGTATAATATAACTTTGCTATTTTAATTTCTAGCCTCTTCATCATGCTTCCTATCCAATGTTTGTATACAAACATAAAAATATCAGACTTAACTATCTTTGTTGTGTTCTTACTGTACCATTCCCTGCTTTTAGCACTCTTATGTTCTCTCTATACATTGCCCACCTCTGTTTTTTAACCACTTTCCCTCTATCAAAATTGCTTGTTTTCATCTTTTGGCTCCATTTCTTCATCGCTTCTTTAAATTACTATTCAAAATTGTGTTTTATTTTCATTTTCTACGAAAATCTTGGAATTTTTTGTTCCCCTTTATTTTCTACCAAACCAAAATATTGCATAAGCCTTTTTCGGGTGGAAATGGAGGTGTTTTTCTTGTCATCCAAGCTTCTTCCAACCTTCTCGTGGGGAAGAGGAGTCTCGAGTTTTAAAACCTAGTAAGAGAAATTATCCTTTATCCTCCATATCTGAAGCTACCATTTGTAGTTATATTACAAGTGTATTATGATAGATTTCTTGGTTTGGCATGGGAAGATTTGTTGGGGTTGAAATAGAGGTATATTGTCATTCTATAGTATTTTTCTTGTAGTAATAATTTTTAGGAATTATGGTGACATTGCCACCTCGTGGTTCTTGTTTGACAAATATCTAATGTCTAGCTTAGGATTTTCCTATTGAAGATTTCTGAAGTGAATCTAGTTATTAAGGAGTAGATTGGGTTTGAACCATTCAACACTATCTACTCTTTAATCACCAAAGCCTCAATGAGATACTCAATTTACCCCATCTTCCTAACTTGGATTTGTTAGGCACTAATCACAGCTTTTATTCCATTTTAAATCTTAATTCATATTTCATTTTCTGTTTTATAAGATCTAAAAATTTATGCCATTTACATGTATTAAACTCATCCCTAAAACATCAAATCGCATGGTAGGTTTTCCCTAGTTTGTGGCTGGGATTACCTTCTGGAAATCTGCTTTGTAGCGCTGATTAAATCTGGTCTAAAACAAAATTAAAAGGTTAATTTGCAGGGTTGAAAACTTCATATTAATAAGTGAAATTCTTAGATCTTCCCTAGTTTTAGTCTCATGTGTACCTTATTTAAAATCTAACTAAAGGTTAAAACATTTTGTTGTCACAAATCTTGCTTGCTGGTTGCAAAATACATATCATTTGCAAGTTTGTAGCAGCATTTAATTTATTAATTCAGATCTCAAATTTGAGGATATTTTCACATATACAGTAATAAATTCTCAAACCCTGATTCTTCACTACTAAAATCCCTTGTAGCATCAACTATTCCATTGATCGCATCAATCCATTTAACATTTTCTTTTGGAACTAGATCTTGTAATTGCAAATAATGCATCTCAATAGAAGCTAGAGCCTAGAACCTACTGCCTTTATAGGACAGATACGGTGTTTACACTTTACATTGCAGATAACATTGTAATGCCTGCAACATCTACGATATAGCCCACTTGAATGGTGGTAGAGAGACTTATTGTAATTTTCAGTTTCTGTTATTTTATGCTTGGTTTTTCTTTCTGTCATTGTTCTTTTCTATCACCTTTCTGTCTGCCTGATAAAAACTTTGGAAGTTCATAGGATGCACATTGGACCTAGATGAAACCATACATTTTTCATATGCATAGAGGGTGTAAATAAGACCATTTTGTAAGGAACCTATTTGGCTGTGATGAATAAGTATGGAAATATTGCAAGTAATTAGAAACCGACATGGAAATGTGTACTAGATCATAGCAATATACAATAGATGCTATGTTTTGAATAAGTGCTTACAAAACATAATCTAGGAATATAATCATATCACTAGAAATAATTTAATGGGATAAGTTATCCAAGGTATTGATTTATCAACTGCTAATTCTTGAAGTGTATATGTGGACTCGCTTGTCCATAGACACAAAAAATACACGACACTACACATCAATCACAAGCACTTGTTGAAGATCCAAAACCATGGAAAGGAATGTGCATTTCCACGGTTTTTCAAAAAATTTTGAAACCTCCAAGTTTCGTCACAATATCGACCAACTTTCGTCGCAGGTATTACAAAACCGTCGAAACCTCGGGTGGATTTCCATGAATATCGTTGCTATAGTGATGTAGTTTCGTGGAAAAATTACCGTTCAACTTGCAGATTTCGTCGATAGAGAATGGTTTTCCACGGTTTTGCATGGAAGAAATTTATGTTCCAATTCTAGAATTTGTCAATAGAGAGGCAAATGTTCATTGAAACTGTTCCATGGTTTTCGATGGAAACAAAAATTTTCCTAGCAGTTTTTGGCCATATTTTCGTCATTATAGGGACGACAATTTTGTCGATAGAGCGACGAAAAGTAGAAAATGAATTAAAAAAATCAATTTCAAGGCCACCGTATGGAAGAAACGTGGCAGCCATTTTCCATCTCTATATTGACGACTTATAAAGTTTGTCGGTATAGCGACGAAATAAATACCACGAAACATTGCAATCGTTATTGTCACAATTGAGATGACGAAACATGAAAATAGCAACGAAAAATCGTCGCAAATTTTCTCATATGTATTAGTGAACTACCTCTAACCCCCNCCCTCTACAACACCTAGACACCCCCATATTAATCTAATCCCCCCCCCACTCCTAATCTCCTAAAACACCCCTTCCTCTCTCTCACACACACATCCCTATATCTTCCCTTACCACTAACACCCCCTAACCTATCTCTCTCTATCACACACACACATCCCCATGTCTCCCCTTACCACTAACACCCCCTAACTTATGTCTGTCACACACACACATCCCTTTAATTTTAAAACAATATAGTTAGGTTGAAGAGAGGGGGGGTGTTAAGGCGCTAATACTTAGGGAGTTCTTGTTAATTCCCCCTAAACATTGAATGATCCCTTAGTCATGGAACTACCTTCTTAAATTATCTTAAACTCTATTCGAGCAAGTCACACACTCATTTTATGTGGTTAAATCATGCTCCCATTTTTTTAACAATAACAAGTGTGCATTTGGTCTCAGTATAAACAACAACAGACCCTATCTGAGAAACACTCTATCATATTTCATGCAGGTTTCACAGTCTACATAGAATTTTAGGTTGCAGATAGTGCGTTCATTCTCTTCTTCACCCTATTATCACACAATATTTTGTTTTTGACATCAAGCATCTCCATCACAAGTGTCTAAATATTTCTTGGAGCATGGTATACATTGAGGAGCAAGAAAGAGAGAATTAATTGAGCAAGAAAGAAACCAATCTTGGGGAATCTCCCATTGAGGAGCACCATAGAGCATCTCCACTATTGTTTTTCTAGCAATTGAGGAGCCAGCAAAGGAAACATTAACTTTGTCACTGTGGTGGAGTATCTAAACAAAATTGAGCAAGAAAGAAACCAATATTGGGGAATTTCTCATTGAGGCGCACCATAGAGGATCTCCACCATTGTTTTTCTTGCAACTGAGAAGCTAGAAAAGGCAACGTTAACTTGGTCATTGTGGTGGATTATGTAGACACAATTGAGAAATAAAGAAACCAATCTTTGGGAATCTCCAATTGAGGAGCAACATAGAGCATCTCCACCATTTTTTTTCTTGCAATTGAGAAGCTAGCAAAGGAAACATTAACTTGGTCATTGTGTTGGAGTATGTAGACACAATTGAGCCAGAAAGAAACCAATCTTGGGGAATATCCCATTGAAGAGCACCATAGAGAATCTCTACAATTGTTTTTCTTTCAATTGGGGAGCTATCGAAAAAAAAAATCTTACCAATATTCCCCCTAACTTGAGTATCTAGACACAATTGAGCAAGAAAGAAACTATTCTTGGGGAGTCTCCCATTGAAGAGTACCATTGACCATCTCCACCTTTTCTTTATTGCATTTGAGGAGATAGAAAAGGAAACATTCCTCCCAATATTCCCCTTAATTTGAGTATCTAGGAACAATTGAGGAAGAAATCAACCAAGCTTGGGGAGTCTCCCATTGAAAAGCACCAATTTTTATCTTGCATTTGAGGAGCCTCAAAGAAAATATTCATTGGTCATTGTGGTGGAGTATCTCGACACTTGATTGTTCAAGAAATAAACCAAGCTTGGGTAATTTTCCATTGAGGAGCACCATATATCATTGATCATTATGGTGATGGGAAACTCATGCAATCGAGTAAGAAAATCAACAAGGAAGAGGATACCCAATGAAATCCTTGAAGAAATTTGAGAAAAGAAAATAAATGACATGGCCAATCAAAGATGCTCCATGGACACTCAACCAATTCTAGTTGTTGAATTTCATAGTTATTCCTACCAATCCACATCAAGAAAGACAAAAGAATTCGCTCGAGGGGCCTTCGGTCTCCATATCAGTTGAAGAACGAGCACCGCAAGGCACTGATCAAGGAGTAACCTAGGTTCACATCAAGGCCACCTAAAACCTTTGCAGATTTAATTGGATGTGGGTATACAAGTGAGGAAGTTAGAGAGACATTGAATTCCTCATTGAATTCCTCCTTAGTATGTGGGTATACAAGTGACGAAGAAGACTATGTTTTTCAGACCACTCAGGAGGATTTTCAATTGCCACCATCCGACCGACAGAAAGAGACGGAAGGACATGAAGCTCATGTTCAAATGCCATACCGACCGGGTTATATGGTACAGAGTGTAGTTCCAACCTCCCTACCTCCATTATAAACTTCACTCCGAAGAACTCCAAAACGTATACAGATCGATGAAAGTCTCATTGGTTCGCTTTAAGATACATTGTCTAAACACAGTATTGCATATCAATCTCAACAGATAATTTTCAACTATTTTGATTCTAAATTTGATGGAGATAAATGTAGATTATTTATATCATTGTTAAAATATAGTTCTATCATTGTTGTTAGCAGAAACTTGAGGATAAAGATGATAAATAGTTCTAAACCAAGTTCTCATGTTGTCAGAAGTTTAGTATATTTGTTTAGTACTATTGGAAATAAATCTTGTTCAAAGGTTCGCAATGCATCTCATCATGTGTTGTTACAATCAATCACAAACAAAAGCACCATGACCCTTTGAATTCTTAAGCCGACATCCAAACTTGTAGAATTGGATATCAAAGAACTTCGTAGGTAATGTTCTAGAAGAGAACAACTTGACCGTGGTCAAACAGATGGTTGGTCCTTCATTGGAATGTTTCCATGCTCTGATATGAAGCTCATTGATGCAGTGAAGGGACCAGTGCATGATTTTTGGCGTGACAATAGTAGAACTTCATCCAACCAAAAATATGTACTAAAAATGAGAAGGGGTTCAAGGGAACATGAACCCCACATTAAATATTTTCTTGACATAATACAAACAAAATTATTTGAGATATTTAAACATGAACATAAAAGCTTAAATTGGGCCAAAAATCCTTCAAGAAATAAAAACTAAGGTATGTTAAAATAAACACAACTCGTTACACATGTTGTTGTCAATATCACATCGAGTACAATTATTATTATGACACATATATACATATATTATGTGTATTGAATAACAGTCTTGTGCAAAAATTCTCAACTACATTGCCATCGACATCATCTAGAGTCTTTATTCGTAGCATTTTGTGTAGAAGGACAGAAGGTTGCACATTTTATCAAATGCTTTGCGTAGATGGGACATGACCAAGGTGTGATGGAATGGAATTTTTGGAAAAATGCATACATGTGACCGATGATCATGAACTTGGGAGACATGAAGTGAACTTGCAGTCATTAAAATATGTCACGCGTGATATAGGTGGAGGGAATGAAAGAAAAAAATACACCTAGTCACCTTTCAGGTTAGTAACGAGTTCCTGAATAGTATTGTTTTCTTCATGTATTTCTACTTCATATATGTAACAACCGATTGATCTGTACATATTTATTGTTGATATACCAGGTACTGGTTTGCAACTTCATGGAGGAATTCTTTGAAAAGACACAACAATATGTAAAGCATGTACATGTGGCTTGCTGGAAAGATGAGCAATTTAGAATGTGCAGGGATACATTTCCTATTGGAACTATAATATTAGTTGTCGATTTTACATAAACCTACACTCTTCAACCACAAAACATGATTCAAATTCAATATTATCGCTCAGACCAGGTCACCATAATGGTCCATATCACCTATATACATGGGGCAGATAGTACTGAAGAGAAAAGGGTTATATTGAAGGAGTATCACTTTTATGTAAGTGATGACAACTATCATGAATTGGATTTTGTACAACACAGCTTTAAATTGTTCTACAATCACTTGGAGGATAACAATATATAGATGGAACAACATTGGATTTGGTCTGATGGTTGTGCAGTGCAATTCAAAAATTATCGTGTTTTCCAATGGTTGTGAATTCTCTACAAGAAACACAAGGTGACACATATTTATAACAATTTTGAAATCAAAAATGAAAAAGGGGAACATGATGGAGAAGGTGCATGCATCAATACTGCATTACGTAGGCAAGAGATAAAATTCACAAGTATTTCTCTCATCCGTTATGAAAATACCATTGTTTCATGGTTTTTGTCAGTGATGGGGCAGGGACTGAGAAGAAAAGAAGACTAATCATCTCAAAAAGAACATGTGCATAGATATTTTTGGGAGGTGGTCGATGTAGATCGATCACACCTATATCAGTGAAAGAATGTCCAAGGAAATCGTGCATTCCATTCAATTAGAATGTCATACAATGCTATAGTTGAAATGTGTACAAGGAAAATCTCTTGTTTTTGTTATCCATGTAACAGTGGCGAATGGGACAATTGTGAATCCACAAATTGGGTTGACAACTAGGATCGTGTATCACTCCCAATTGGTCGACAAATATCTACAAAATTATCCTAGTTGGAGGAGGCTCAGTCGAGTATTTCACATGACTATGACCACATTTCATATCTGTTACAACCAGGTTAGACTATTATGCTGAGAAATTTGAAATGTTTGATGACTAGTTGTGTTTAGTTAGCTCACTCTTAGGTATGCACTTTATTTTATGCATGGAACATATATGCAATGGTTTCCCCGAGCATAAATGAATGGAACACATACTACTAGATGGCACACTACTTGGATGGGAAGTAGACCCTCATTGTCTCATTAAGCAACTATGAGGGAAATAATTTTCCAATTGGGTCGATGGTTATCAAAGGATAATATTTGACACATGTTTCCCATGCACAAAAGAAAAAAGGTTATGTATTTGAATATTATAGACCAGGTCAAATTGTATACCATTATACAAACTTAATTGTTGGCACAAACCTCCAGCTAAAAACAATGCCAAGGGAGAGCTCATAAAAGTCATGATACTTTTTCCCTTACTCCGAGCACGAGAGGATAAAGGATACAGTTGCTATTAGAGGTGATCCTAATGGTTTAGTTGAATGACCACAAGTAGGTAGTCAGGTATGTGGTAGTCACGTATTTTGGTTTCATGGTCTCATTGATTATTTATAGCTTGATAGATTGACTTCTTGATAGATTGATAAATTGAATAGACTTCTACCACTTGATAATTTGCACAAGCTTCATCATGGATTTGTTGTATTATATTCATACTTACATGACTGACTCATGCCATATAGTCCAAAACAATTATCTAGCACTCTTTATAGGACATGTCTATTGAATCTTCCTTGGATCTCAAATTTGGTCCTATAAGGACATCTCCTTGAATCGAATAATTATCTCCTTGAATCTGATAATTTGTCCCTCAAATCCTGTAGGATGTGGGATTCAACGTGCCATAGAATTATGGCCGTGGTTTAGATCGATGAACCATCAACTCTGTTGGATTCAGGACATTGGGATAGTTCTAGGGGTGGTCCTCAAATGTGGGTCCATGGACAAGGGTTCCTTTTTTAGGTCAATTTTGGAAACTAGGGTTTTGCCGAGTAAGGGAATGTGAAATTTTTGCACATAGGGGTCAGCTTTGCAAATTCCTTGATTGTGAACATGTGGATAGAGTTCCCACATGGAACCTACCTAAAAATAGTTGGATGACCCACCAAAACCCCATTTTGATGCACGGTTTCCATTCTATGCCCCAAGTAGGGATTCAACAGGTGTCCCTGAAAACCTGTAGGAGGTGGGATTCAACGTGTCATAGAATGATGGTCGTCACTTGGATCGAAAAACCTTCAACTATGTTGGATTCATGACATCGGGATAGTGCTAGGGGTGGCCCTCTACTCTGGGTCCATGGAAAAGGGATCATTTTTTATGTCAATTTTGGAAACTAGGGTTTTGTTGAGTAAGGGAATGTGATATTTTTGCACATAGGGGTCAACTTTGCAAATTCCTCGACTGTGAATATGTGGATAGTGTTCCCACATGGAACCTTCCTAAACACACTTGCATGACCCACCGAAACTTTGTTTTGATGCAATATTTCCATTCTATGCGCTGGGTAGGGATTCAACAGGTGTCCATGAAAGCTTGTAGGAGGTTGGATTCAATGTTCCAAAGAATGATGACCGTGGCTCAGATCGATGAACTGTCGAATCTGTTCGATTTAGGACACTGGGATAGTGCTAAGGGTGACCCTCTACTCTGAGTCCATGTAAAAGGGATCATTTTTTAGGTCAATTTTAGAAACTAGGATTTTTCTTGTTAGATTTTTATCATTAAGCTAACATTATATTAGGATCTTTAAATGAGAGAATAACACGCACAACAATCAAACACAAGAGATAATGAACATAGTTTTTTTCCTTAGGGAAACCATAAATGGGGAAAACCCCGCAACTTCCTCAGAGATAGAATCAGCACCAAATAGAAAATCCCAAAACAGTAAGATGATCTCCCGATAGCAGTAACCTCTTTCTTCCTAGCCCCAGTGTCTTCTTCTTCCTCAGCTATGCGCTACATCTGAGTGTGAGTGAGTGTGTGTTAAATAGAGAGGCTAGCTCTCTATTTATACTAATTCCTGACTTGACTAAACCCAACTAGGGCTGACTTCACTAGGTGAGTCTAATAACCCTAGTGCCCCAAATTTGGAGGGACTTTAACCCTTGATCAATAGGAGGGTTACCCACAATGACTTGACATGAATTGTTTACATTATAGATCCTCCCGAGCGGAACATCAGGGCATGACATGACTCAAATACATTATAGACACTTCTCGAAATAAACATTGGGGTACAAGACATAAGATATATAAGTGAATACATTCCGAAGTTACAAATACATTAACACTCCCTCTTAACTATGAAGGTATTCTTTTGACACAATTTTCAACACTGGTCTTCTTCTCTGTATCGACTAGATCATCTCGACATCTTCATCTTCAAGTTGTCTTCATATTCAAGTCTTCTTTGTCTTCAAGTCTTCTTCATCTTCAAGTCTTCTTCTAAGTCATCTTATTCTTCAAGTCATCTTCATCACGGGATCTGGATCATCAAAACCACTGGATCATCACTGCTGGATCATCATCACTGTATCATCATCAAATCTGGATCATCACTTGATATGGATCATCATCAAGTCTAGATCATCATCACATCTGGATCAACACTTGATCTGGATCATCATCAGGTGCTATCTCAGAATGGTGCTATCTCAATTCTTCTCATCACAGAAAGTTCTACAGAGCCAGCACTTTTTCATGCTGGTTGTAGGTCTACCCTTCATGTAGGTCTTCAACACTTATATCTGACCCTAACTTAGAAAGGCCCGCCCTACTCTTACATCTAACCTCATCTTGTCAGAAAGGCATGCCCAACACTCACATCTGACCTCATCTTGTCAGAAAGGCCCAGCACTCACATCTTACCATTGTAAACACATTGCACCAGAATGGCTCAGCGCTTACATCCGACCTCATCTTGTTGGAAAGGCTCTACACTTACATCTGACCCCATCTTGTCAGAAAGGCACTGCACTCACATCTAACCATGTGTAAACACATTATGCCAGAATTTCTCAGCACTTATATCTGACCTCATCCTGTCAGAAAGGCTCTGCACTTACATTCGACCATGTGTAAACACATCGCATCGAAAGGGCTCTTAGTCCCAGACTGAGGATTCCTGGTAACTGAACAGATGCCTCCATTCTCCCAGAGAATGGCATCATCCCTTATATCTGATCAAGTGGGACACATCCCTCAATCACATCAGAATGGCCATGCTCTCACATCTTATCATGTAAGACTACATCCTACAGTCATATCAGAATGGCTCTTAGTCCCAGACTGAGTATTCCTGGTAACTAAGCAGGTGCCTCCATTCCAAGAATGGCATTCATCCCTTACATCTGATCATGTAGAAACCAATCCTACAGTCACATCAGAATGGATTAGCACTCACATCTTCCATGTAAGAAACCAAATCCTCTCACCATGACAGAATGGCTCAACCCTTACATCTGACCATAGAAGAAACCTAATCCTCTCCCATGTCAGAATGGCTTCAGGTCTCATCATTTCCCCTTGGAGTGAACCTCGATCTGGAGAACACCAAGATTCTCCCTGAAGTACTCAAACTTCACTCTAGCTAATGGCTTCATCAATACAAAAGCTATCTGTTCGTCTGTCGAAACATACTGGAGCTTCACTGCTCCACTCTAAACCATATCCCTGATATAGTGATACTTGATCTCAATATGCTTTGACTTGTCATGGAACACTGGGTTCTCTGAAAACTTCACACAACTTTGGTTGTCGCAAAATATACAAGTAGCATCCATCATGAGATCAAATAAATCAGATAGTAGCTTCCTCAACCATACTACCTCACAACTAGTTGAACAAGTTGCAACATACTCTGCTTCAGCTAAACTCAGTGCCACACAGGATTTCTTCCTACTAAACCAAGAGATCACACCTGATCCCATACTGAAGCAACACCCTAAATTTCTCTTCCTATCGATGGCACTACTTGCCCAATCTGAATCAACATAACCCTCCAAGTTAATCTTCTGATTCCCCTCATACTTGAGCCCATAATAAACTATACCCTTCAGGTACCTTAGAATATGATTTGCAGCAATCAAGTGAACATGTCTCGGATCTGTTGGGAACTGGCTCAAGGTGTTCATAGAAAAGCAAATATTTGGTCTCGTGTTCATCAGGGACATCAAGGACCCAATCATCTAACGAAACATTGTAGCATCAACCGCTTTTGATGAAGCATCACTCAATAGCTTCAGGTTCTATGCCATAGGTGTGGTTATGGCATTGTAGTCCATCATCCCGAATCTCTTCAGAATCTCTACTTCATACTTCCCTTTTCCAAGGAATATTCCATCCACAATCTACCATACCTCCATGCCTAAGAAATAGTGCATCATGCCCAAGTCTTTCATTTCAAACTCGGCAACAAGTTTCCTCTTCGTATCAGTAATCAACTCATCTCTACCTGTTACAAATAGATCATCCACATACAGTAGGACTATCACTGGATTGCCATATTCAACCTTGTAGTAAAGGTTGGAATCTGTTTTACTTTTGGTAAAGCCCAAACTGGATAAGAAACCATCAATTCTGTCGTACCATGTCCTAGGTGCCTGTTTCAAACCGTACAAGGCTTTCTTCAATCTACACACATGAGACTCCCTGTCATGTGTCTCAAAACCGAGTGGTTGTTCCACATACACTTCCTCTTCTACTACACCATTCAAGAAAGTAGTCTTGACATCCATCTTGTGTATCTTCCATTTCATCACTACAGCCAAAGCCAGTACTGATCTGATAGAAGTGTATCTGGCTACAGGTGCAAAGGTTTCTTCGTAATCTATTCCTTCTTTCTGGGAGAAACCATGGGCCACAAATTTTGCTTTATATTTCTCGATGCTACCATCTACACCATGCTTGATCTTGTAGATCCATTTGGAAGTTATAATGGACTTCCCTTCTGGTCTTGGGACAACATCCCAAACATCATACTTCATGATCGATTTATACTCTTCAATCATAGCATCCTTCCATTCTTTCCATTCTGCCGCTTCTTCATAATTGGAAGGTTCTTTATCAATAATGTCACATAGCAAGGCTACGTAATTAGAGCAAGATCTAGTTCTCTTTATTCCTTTAGGTGTTTCTTCTGAAGCTCCATATCTTTCTGCACCTTGGATAATTTCATGTACCCAAGCAGGTTTCCTCTTATGAGGATTCTTCTTTAGAGGTGGATCTACAGGTTCTTGTGGTTCTTCAAATTCTTGATCTTCTTCTTGAATTTCTTCATTCATGGTTGTGGATTATATGGAGTGGACAACTCCCTCTTAATCCCTAAGTCTTTACATAGCTCTTTGAATTCATTTGATGTGAATTCTCCGCCATTATCTGATCGAAAGGTCTTGATCTTCTTTTTAGTGTGGTTCTCGATCAAGGCTTTGAATTCCTTGAACTTGTTGAATACTTCATCTTTGTTCTTCATGAAGTAGATCCATGTCTTTCTAGAAAAATCATCAATAAAAGAGACATAGTATGCATACCCACTTAGTGAACTGGATGACATTGGACCGCATACATCGAAGTGGATGATTTCCAAGATTCCTTTTTCCTTGCTCTCACTGCTTGGAAATGTCTTCTTTGTATTCTTTCCTTTCACACATTATTTGCATACACCTTCATGTTTTGTCTGCATTTTTGGGAGACCTTCAACAAATTTGCTTGCAAATGGTAGTGCTCTGTAATGCACATGTGCAAGCCTTCTCTTCCAAAGCTCATTTGGTTCTACCGAGTCATGAACCAAAGCTTGTTCTGGTTGGCCCTTCAATTTTTATAGTCCTCCTTCTTGTTCTCTAACCACTACTGCATCATCGAAAGACTTTCCCTTTTTCCACATGAGGACTTTTCCATCTACAAATGCAACCCTAATTCCTTTTGCATCTAGTGCAGATATGGAGAGGAGGTTCTTCTTTATTCCAGGTACAAACAATACATATTTCATCTTGATAGACTTTCCAAAGTCTAGCTTATAAGAGGATTCCCCAATACCTTTTATTAGATACTGGTAGTCATCTCCAAGTTTCACCTTGTGAGGTGATTCATGTTCAAATAATTTCACAAAGGATTCCTTGAATCCTATCATATGTTTGGAAGCACCACTATCTATAAGCCAATCATTGCTGCCATGTGTGATAGTTCTCATGAGAGCGGAAATCAGAACATATTCTTCATCACTTGAAGAATCATCACTGACTTGTTTGTTTCTCTTTGTGGAATGTTCATCATCCTCTGCAGCATGAGCATGATGTCTTCTCTTGTTTCCCTTCTTCTTGTGAGAGATACTATTGTTCTTAATACAATCTCTAGCAAAGTGTCCTCTTTCATCACATATATAGCAAATGAACTTAGACTTATCTCTAGGCTTTATAAAGTTATTCCTTTGATGAGAGTACTTACTTCTGTGGTGGCTAGATCTGGTTTTCTTGGATTGTACTGCGAGAGCTTGATCTTCACTTCCCATCTTCTCTTCTCGAGCTGTTATCCGATCTTCTTCTTGAGAGCATTCTTCCCATAGTCTGCTGAACTTGAATAACTTATTTCTGGCATAGATCCCTTGAATGAAAGAATCCCATGTCCTAGGGAGACCATTCAAGGTGGTCATTACAATCTCTACATTCTCCACTTCTTCATCTACTACTTCAAGTTGTTCTTTGATCTAGGAGACCCTTGTGAAGTAATACTGGATGGTATTTGCATTCTATATCTTCACATTTTTCAACGGGTTCCTCAAGGTCATCTTCCGGTTTATGTTCTTTCCTTCAAACAATTTGGTTAGGGAATCAAACATAGCTTTAGGTGTCTTTATGGAGGACACCTGTGGTATGAGGTGATCCTTGATTGAATCAACAGTGAACCTCTTTTCCATAACCAACTTCTTCTTGTGTAAGGCCTTAGCCTCATCTCCCTCTGGACTGGAACCTCCTCATTGATGTAAGAGTCCAACTCATTATTTTCCAGGACCAGGGAGATCCTATACTTCCAGGCTCGGAAGTTATTAGCTCCCTCAAGCTTTTCATCAAGATTGGTATGATGAGACATCTTAACTGAGAACCTCAAATAGAAATACAAAATATTTAGATCTTACCAGGTCAAGATGTCGGATATGGATTTGGAGCTGAAATTATGCAGTGCTGGTTCAGGAGCAGATTAGGGTTTTTCTTTTCCGAAGTTCTGTCCAACCAAATGCTTTGATATTGATCCCTAACTTCTATTTTGGGGAGGAGATCAATCCAGGCCTAGGCTCACTAAAAAATTCCACTTCTATGGAAAGCCCTAATTTTCGACAGTAGTGTCGGGTCCAAAACTGAAAAACCTTAGAATTGGATTCTGCTTCGACAAAAAGATGCTCCCTAGGGGGGAGAGTAATTCAAACCTTATTTTTCTTAAAATCTATGGAGAGAGATCTACAATGTAGGAAGCCCTAGTTCCCACAGCTACACAATGTCTTCTTCTCAGGTTAGCTCTGATACCATGTTAGATTTGTATCATTAAGCTAGCATTATATTAGGATATTTAACTAAGAGAATAACAAGCACAGCAATCAAACACAAGAGACAATGAACAAAGTGTTTTTCCTCAGGGAAACCATAAATGGAGAAAACCTCGCAACTTCCTGAGAGATAGAATTATAACCAAATAGAAAATACTAAAACAGTAAGATGATCTCCCGACAGCAGTAACCTCTTTCTTCCTAGCCCCGGTGTATTCTTCTTCCTCAGCTATGCGCTACAACTGAGTGTGAGTGAGTGTGTGTTAAATAGAGAGGCTAGCTCTCTATTTATACTAATTCCTAACTTGACTAAACCCAACTAGGGACGACTTCACTAGGCGAGTCTAATAACCCTAGTGCCCCGAAACTGCGGGGACTTTAACCCTTGATCAATAGAGGGTTACCCACAATGACTTGACATGACTTGTTTACATTATAGATCCTCCCGATCAGAACATCGGGGCATGAAATTACTCAAATACATTATAAACACTTCCTAGAGTAAACATCGGGGTACAAGACACAAGATATATAAGTGAATACATTCTGAAGTTACAAATACATTAACATTTCTTAGTAAGGGAATGTGAAATTTTTGCACATAGGGGTTAGCTTTGCAAATTCCTAGATCGTGAACATGTGGCTAGTGTTCCCACATGGATCCTCTCTAAATAGGATTGCATGACCCATCGGAACCCCATTTTGATGCACGGTTTCCATTCTATACCCCGGGTATGGATTCAACACGTGTCCCTGAAATCTTGTAAGAGGTGGGATTAAACATATATGTTGATGGTTTTTGTTTAATGAGAATTGCAAAGAATAAATGATACCCGCAATAGGGTGCGACACATAATTGGAAAGAAGTATTAATTGATATATGTTTGAAGGTGAGTGTAGATCTTCCCCTCTTGAAAAAACACTTGTTGCAAATTATTATTCCATGTGTAGATGTTGAGAATTTTGTTACATGTTGTGAGGTGTTGAACTTGACTTATTTTCCATCATTGTCAAGCAATAAATATTCTTTGTTTGTATTTTCATCATGGTGAGAGGAGTTGTCAATCTCTGTGGAGGTGAATTGATCTTAGGATCTCATATCATTCATGAGACTGGAAACTCAAAAGAAGGTTGTTTCCATATTAATTTAGCCTGGTCATCTGAGAGATTGGAGCATTTGTACGATGAAAAATAGGAGACAATGCCATTACGTCAATAACTATGTAATGGAACATGTTTATGTTTAGAAACAAGTGGTCAACCTATCACACCATTATTACAAAATATATATCTTCAGACTACGAATGTTTCGGATAATACTCCATAAACAAAATTTTATAAAACAAGATTCAGAATAGTACTTCTCCAATCAATTTAAACTATAATAAAATCACACATTTTTTTCATCTCTTCCAAAGTTGTTCCTCAAGGCAATTCATCAAATACCATGTACATTAACAAAATGTTAAAATAATGTGTAGGATATAATCATAACCATTATTTTGAATCAACCTTATACCATGGGGGCTTCACTTGTTGGCCAATATCCTATCACGTTAATTCATATTGCGGGTTTTAAAATTATCAAAAATTGAACCAATATATTGCAGGTATTAGTGGGATGAGGGGTTTAAGGTGGGGGTGGGTAGAGTGGTTTATAAGGATTGAGATATAAAAAGGGGTGGGGAGGAGGTTTTAAGTATTGGGAGGGGGTTTTAGCAAAAAGAGTTTGGGTCAATATCTCTCAAAATTAAGGGTATTCTTTAATTTCCCACGATCGCATGTGCTATGTGAGAGGTTCACTAAGTGAAGTCCTCGTGCCTTATACTCTGATGTTGCTTTTAGGTTTGATGTGTATCCCATATATTTGTTAGATGAAATACATCATGCCAAACACCAATTTCATTTATGTAGACCACAGAGATGCATCACTTAGGTGTGTCAACTTCATGCATCCTTTAAATGTTTGTTAAGTTGTGATGTTGGTAAGGTGCTTTTGTATTCCACTTAGTTGGATCAGCTGCTTAGCTGTGTTGGGTGCTTATGTGTGTTAGGTATGTTCAATCTTTGTGAATTCAATTTAACATTGTATATGGAATTGGATTGTGGTAAAAAAAAAATTCAATGTACATTTTTGTCATTACACAATATTGTAATTGTACGTTGTTCTGAAATTTATAACTGATATGTCCATGCAATCGTAAGATCTATAAAAAATTGGGAACATTACACATAGAAACATTCTTGGCCACACATGTAGAGCCTTGATATGAAATATTTTTTATATCATGAAAGTTATAATGCAAAAATAGAAGGCCCTTTTATGGCCTGTCAATGTACATGTATCAAAAACATTTTTGATGTACATGCAAAGAAAAGTACATATGTCCTAGACCGTGCCCCTATACTCTAACTTCCTCTTGTACAGAAAATAACATATTTGTTCTCGACTAACACATCAAAACTCTAACTTTCTCTTATTTTTTCTCGACCCTGATGCTTGTTGCCTCTATCTACGACCACCGTGCATCTTTAGGCACTGCAAATCAATGACAACATTTCTTGATCTGGTAACTGAACTAGTACTTTCCAGCAATAACAAAGTTTGAAAATTTAAAATACGACTCAATTGTACATAAAACAAATGCTCATTGCATCCATCCTCTGGTTTTCTCCTCCTTGCAGAGAGTCTCTCTGCAATGCTTCTCTGCGAATAAAAAAATTATGTCAATTATCTCAACAATTATCAACATGTACATGAATGAGAAAGTACTAATCAATTATGTAAAAAATGAACATCTCACTGAAATTTATTTTTCGTGGGAGTGAGACATGTTTCTTGCAAGATTATCCATAGGTTGAACATCAACCTTGATCACTTGCACTAATGGACCAGGGTGTGGCTACATTCACAAAATGATAAAATAGTTAGACATTGTGCATGTCTTTAGACAATACAAATGAACTATACAATTACAAATATTCAAGAACATGTACCTATGTGTGACTTATCCCTATTGTAGATGTAGCATTGACTACATCATCAACAACCCCACTAAGATATGGCACCATGCGAAAATGACATTAAGAAAAACTAGTTGTGAAGTGAACTCAAAGTTAAACATGCGAAAATAACATTAAGAGAAACTAGTTGTGAAGTGAACTCAAAGTTAACTAGCAAGTGTCATTAGAAGTGTGTACATTACAGTGGAATGAGTAGGTTGATCATGGTGGACACCCACTCTTCTTAAGGAAGAGGTTCCTCTGGTGTAGACAGCCAATTTATGTAAATTATGGGGATATCCAAACCAAAAAAGTGTTGCTGAGATTTGGGATGATGTCTCCAATCATAAAATGTTACCATAGTTAGACTTAGACTTGAATGGATGAAATAATATATAGTGCAAAACTAACATATTGTAATATACTGAATAATATGTACTGAAATGAAATACAATGTTGTAATATACTTACCCCTCCATAGGACATATCTCCCTCGTATGTCCCCATGGGAGGGACCGCTATGATGCAGGAAGAATGATCTTGGGAGATACGGCTATGATGCAGAGAGAATGATCTTCCCATTCGCTACAGCCTTTATAAATCCAACGACCACAATATCGAGTATATCAATCATGGCCACCACAGTTAATGGTGATCTGCGAGTCCCGGCAAGACCTAATGCTTCGGAAAGACCGGCGTAGAAAAATATTTCGAGGACTGTTTCAAACAATTCTGGATTACATCGCTGAATCACACAGCATGAAAAAAACAAGCCCTGTCGATTCTTAAAGCCATATTCTGATCCAAATTCGTTTTAGATAATCTGATATCCTCGATGTTGTCCACAAATTGTTTCAAAATAGCAGACCCGCATATCTCTGCAATATCTGAATATGGATTTGCATTGATGGCGTCTACGATATATTTCTGGGTTGTGTTATAGATGCTCATGTCTCCGCCACGACCATATAATGGAGAATTCCTACGATCATTGACATCATTTCTTGCAGGATCTCTCCTCTCTACTATCAGACTTATACTCGTAGGTAGAAAGTCTCGCAGCTAAATGAGGCAAAACAATTATACCCAATAATGATGTCAGGCTTGGAATCCTGTCTTCTTAAATGGGATTCCAAGGAACAACATCCAGGTATTGGATACATTTGTCTATGGCGTCAGTGAACATTATCTCAATATCTCGCATGCAACTGGTCAAAAGAATAATAAGCGCTAATCAAGACATCTTCTATAATGATCGAAAAAGTGAGAACTTCTTACCTTGATTTCAATACATCTTCTATAATCAAGACATGTTCTATAATCATCGAAAAAAGTGAGAACTTCTTACCTCGACTTCAATAGGTAGCTTCCTTTCGTCTGAAGGCAGCTGCCTTTTGTAAAACTCTGATTTTGTTGGAAGACAACTGCCTTTTGTAAAACTCGGATTTTGTCAAAACCTGAAAATGGAGGTACAGAGGATTACGTTCTGGTTAATTGAAAGGCACATATATATCTGGATAACTTTTTTGGAAGTAGTCATACATATATGGGGATTTTTTTTTTTGAAGTATTCACACATATATGGAGAACTTTTTTTTTCAAGTATTCATAAATATATGAGAACCCTTTTTTTAAGTATTCAGAAACATAAATATGCCATAAAATATATTAAGAAAAAAAAACAAGTTATATGTTTAAAATTGTATAAATGCTAGATATTTTTCAAATGAATTTTTTATTAAATCATATTCATAAAAACATAAATATACTAGAATATGCCTGACTACTTAAATTTACTTATTAAACACTGCAATCCTCCTCATGGCTGACATAATGTGTCACAGTGTGGGGCCACGGCTTTGTTTGTGTAACAATGAGCATGGTGCAATTTCGTAGTCCACCATTCAAACCCTGTACATGGATTGACAGAACTCAATAGTTTGAAGGAATCATTGGTATAGCTGACACTCTATCATTTGACCAGCAAGAGGAGTTTTACAGACCATTGAGGAGTTTTACAGACTATTGAGTTCTATCAATCTATGTACAGCTTTTACCTTTGAATGGTAAAGTAAAAAATTGCACCATGCCCACTGTTCCACAAACAAAGCAATGGCCCCACAGTGTGACACATTAAGCCAGCCAAGAGGAGGATTGCAATGTTTAATTCTGGTTGTGTTCTCACTTTCTATGTAAATAGACTTAATGCTTATTTTGGGATACCACGGAGCATTTTGGAGATACCAGAAAGTAGTGAGACATATTGAGGCATATTTATGTTTTTATGAGTGTAATTTAATTAATATTTCATTTGAAAATATCTAGCATTGATACAATTTTAAACATATAACTTGTATTTTATTATTATTATGACATATTTATGTTTCTGAAAGTATGTATGAATACAATTTAAAACATATAAATAGTTTTTTCTATGACTTATTTCAGTTTCTAAAAATATGGAAAATATACCACATTAACTATGAAACCGGATTCGTCCTGGAGGCTCCACGTGTCCCGTGGGGATCGAATCAGGGACGATTCGAATCGAACATGTGCCCAATTCATCTTTCAGATGAATCCGAAAATAGGACACGAAAAAAAAACGTGTCGAACACGAAATTGTAGTGTGTCCCGAAAATAGGACACGTAAATGGCGGAAAAAGACAGCCGAGTTTGTTTTAAGTCAATTTTTTGCCTTTGTTTTTGTCATTTGCAATGAAGCAATTGGTTGAGAGTGAGTTTTATGTGCATGTGAAGGAGTTTTGAAGGCTATCCATTGTTTCCAAGCGATTCCAAGTGCATTCCAGTGGATTTGTGGAGAGGATTGCAAGCTCAACCATCACACAAGAAAAGGAATGTCTCAATTAGCTAGGGCAGGAGGTAGGGGTCAAAGAAAAAGGAGAAATGCACCATCTAGGGCCTTCCCTCCTATTCCACCAAGCACAACAGGTTCTCCTCCTCCGTCAAGTGCTCCATCGGCTGCTAGTGGAGCTCATGCTTCATTTAACCTAGTTTTAGCAAGACAACAAGCCCAAGAAAAAAAATACCCTTTGTGGAAGTATGTGACAAGGAAAGATGGGCCCGGGGAAAAGCTTGGTGGGGGAGGCAATGTGTCTTGGAGATGCAATTTTTGCAACCATGAGTTCATGAGCACATATTTCTGGGTTAAGGGCCATTTGTTGGCCCTTCCTTCTTATGGGATTTCTTCATGAAAAGCGGTGACTGTTAACCAAATGAGGGATATGGAAAGAGAGGATCATGTTGGCTTAGGGAAGGTGGCAGCAGCAAGCAAGAAAAAAGAGGATGATCCTCTTCCATTTTTGAGGAAGTCCTCTAGCACCAAGACTCCATTTCCACCTAGCATTCATGGGCATGGAGATACTTATCAAACAAGAAAGAGGCAATCTATAGGTGGTCCAATGGATAGGATTTTCCAACAAGAGGCGCGAGAAGAGGTAGACCTTAACATTGCATTTTTATTCTACCTCAAATTCATCTCATTCAATGTTGCACGGTCACCATTGTATTTTGAGACAGTTCGAACTATCTTGGAACGAGCTCCAAGTGGTTATGTGCCTCCTAGCTCAGAGAAGCTTAGAACCACATTGTTGGTTAAAGCAAAGAAGGAGGTAGATAAAATCCTTGAGCCAATTAGAACAACATGGCCCTCATGCGGTGTGAGTATTGTTTCTGATGGATGGACGGATCCCGCATGCCATCCACTCATCAATTTCATGGTATCTTCCCAAAATGGACCATTGTTCTTGAAAGCGGTGGATGCTCTTGGGAAATACAAGGATGGACAATTTATGGGTGATTTATTCATCAAAACCATTGAAAAAGTAGGTGTTGATTCGTGTGTACAAATCATCACGGACAATGCACCTGTTTGCAAGGCTGCTGTCATGATTGTGGAAGCTAAATATCCACAGGTATGTTCATTTTGGACACCTTTCATTTCTAATTTGCTCATTATTTGAATTTGGTCATTGCAATGTTAGTGTTGTAGAGTCATTGATACATGCTTTTATTGCTCTTACAGGTTTTTTGGACACCTTGCATTGTCCATTCCTTGAATTTAGCACTGAAATCCATTGCTTCGGATGTGACATGGATTGGCAACCTTATTGAGGATGCACGCCATATCCGTAACTTTGTACAAAACCACACAAATTCCCTCACCATCTACAAATAGTACACACAGCTTTCATTGCTAAAGATTGCAGATACTTGGTTTGCTTCCTCATTCATCATGCTGAAGAGGTTGAGGGAGGTCAAAACCGCTCTAGGGTCCATGGTGATTTCAAAGTTTTGGGCTTTTTGGAGAAGGATGAATCAGGCTGCTTCACAAAAGGTGAAGGACAGGGTGTTAGATGATGGTTGGTGGGACACGATAGATCTTAGCATTAAGATCATGGAGCCAATCATTTCTTTGTTGCGGTTTGCAGACATGGACCGACCCATCCTAGCAAAGGTTTATGAGGGGTGGGATTCCATGATTGAGTCCATGAGGTCCATTGTCATGGAGAATGAGTGTTCCGAGTATGGGACATCGGCAGAGAACTTATGGACCATTATTCGGGATATTCGTATCTCCAGGTGGGATAAGAATTGCACACCTTTGCATTGCTTGGCCCACTCCTTGAACCCCAAGTTCTACACTCAGGAGTGGCTCACTAGTGGATCGGTGGCCTTACACAGAGTCCCTCCTCACATGGATGCAGAGATTGCACATGGTAGGAAGATAGCACTTAGATGGCTATTTCAGGATAGCGACATGCTTGAGGAGGAGGAGGAGGGATTTGTAGATTTTTCCACTGGCACTGGGAGATTTGGAGGCTATGATGTGCTTAGAGATAGGGGGGGTAAGAAACCCTATGCTTGGTGGACAACTCATGGGGCAACATCCCCTATTCTATAGAAGTTAGCTTTGAGGATCATCTCTCAAGTTACATCATCCTCTTGTTGTGAGAGGAATTGGAGCACATATGGGAACTTGTACAGTGTGAAGAAGAGCATGCTTGAGTAGTCCAGGGAAAATTCAATGGTGTATGTGCACTCCAACCTTCGTCTTATTTACAGGAAGAGGGAGGAGTGGGTGAAGGGAAAGACAAAGATGTGGGATGTCTTTACTGATGATATGGGTTTGGACAACAGTATTGAGTTGGCATTAGCCAACATGGATCTTAATAATCCAGTGCTAGAGCCGGTCACTTTTGATGATAGTGATCGTATGGAGGGGTCATCCTCCACAGCAGCAGATGGAGATCATCAGATGGGCAGAGAGGAGGAGGAGGGGGACGAGGATGAGGATCAAGGCAGGCGCAGGGGCAATGATGAGTATGTTGATGTTGATTCAGGCATGGAGGAGGACTACTGACAGTCTGACATATGGGATTCTCCCATCTTGATCCACCCCTTTTTGTATTTACTATTAGACTTTAGTCTATTTGGCATTTGCCAATGCTCAGTGGCATTTCGACATATATGTACATTGTATACATTTATATTTTGATGACTTAATGAGAAATATGGTTTCGACATGCATCTATGTGTCTCATTGTGATTTGTGAATGACAAATGTGTTGTGAATCGTGACTTATGAATGACAAATGTGTAATTACTAATCATTAACATGTTTTTATTCTAATTTCTATTGAATATTTCTAAATGTTCTAGTTTCTAAATATTTTTGGATCTATATGTCTATATTTTTAAATTTTAATATATATATAATGTATCCTACGTGTCCTGATTCCAAGGGTCACCGTGTCTGTGTCGGACTCTCGTATTTTCATGTCCAGTGCCCCGTGTCAGGTAACTTAGCACATTAATTAATATGATTTTGTTTATATATATATATGGAAAATTATCAACAAAAGATATATTTATCCAATGTGCTACAGATGCTTCTCTCTTTCGTCATTACGCGTCATTACTGTTAGCAGATACAGTATATCTAGGCTATTGCTAAATCTTCTATTGAGACTCTGAGTTTGCTATGATTGAGATGCCTATTTATAGCGTTTATTTGCAAATAACAATGCCATGGAGGTGAAAACAACATTTGGAATGTCGAACATCATTGCAAATTTTATATTTTGTTTTTATATTTATAGAGAGGGGAACGGGGAACGTTATTGCAAATTTTATAATTTGTTTTAGAAGATTCACAATATATATATAACAAAAAAATTATTTTCACAAACTCACAAAATTATATATTTATATGACATGGAACAACCTTTTAAAATGTTAAAATGATAGATGTGGTAAAGTGGTACTTTTGTAAAGTATTTAATGTGATATATATTTCGAAAGTATAAAATGTAACTAACTCATAACGGAAAGGTTATGGAAAGGTTTGTGGTTAATTTTTAATAATAATAATATTAATATGGAGTATTTAATTTTATTGTTATTTATATTATTAGATATTTGGTTAGTTTCTTTTCAAGAATTTTTTATATAGAATTAGTTTATTAAAATTTTCAATATGATATGGAGTAAGATGTTTATTTGGTAGGTAATATTCTATAGGTTCATTCATATTGGGGAATAAACTATAACATGGAAATGAAGAAATATATTACCTTGTATTAAAGGGTCAAGGATGATGAATATGACAATACAAATATTTAGGGTATATTTTATTATATTTCATGTAGAAGAAGTGGAGGGGAGGAAAATCTTGTAAATATAACTGCTATGATGATAACCTAATTATTAATTTTATGTCTTAAATGGAATATAATAAAAATAAAAACATTGTAAGAACTACCTTGCATGGATAATAATAATCCGAAGTAAAAGAAATTAGTCCATGGGTGTGTGTAAGAAGATGAGTGGCCATTTAGATGCAGCCCTACTTTTAGGAAACACGCTCGCGTTATGTAAAGCTTGGTTCGGTTAAGATCGAGCTTGAAATGTCATATGACATGTAGGCTAGCCTAAGAAAAATGTGCACGTGTTTTATAGTTACAAACACGCACGCTTTATGGAGAATCAAAACGTGCATGCGTTTTAGAGAAACAAAACACGCATGCATTATGGAGAACCACGAAAATTTGTTTTGCTGCATGGCCATGGAAATGAAAAAAACCAATAGTTTGCATCATCAAGACTTAGGACCTATATTAATATTTTAGCATCCTCCAGAACAACATCTCAAACAACCATGCCTAACCTCCCAAGAGCATAATTGTTCTTTTTGTTGTAATCTAGACACCACTATGAGGCTTTAAGCCTATTAAGTATGTGTCATAGTCCCTTAACCATACTTAGGGGAGGAAACTCAAGACTTATGCCCTAAATGTAGTCTTTAAGGCTTAAGGTCCATGAACAAGGCATCAAACATGCACATAGGGCCTCCATATGTGATATTTTCCATCTAACAGAGAATATGCAGTGCATTATAATATTTTTAGCACTAGAAACATATCTATAAACATGGTCAAGGGAGGAAACCTAGTCCTTAGGCCCTAAATGAATTATGTAGACATATAGGGCCAAAAACAACACTTCGACCAAACACACATGATCTCTTAAGGGTATCCTCAACCTTTAATTTGGGATATGGCGATGATTATGAATTTTTTAGCATTTGATATGGAAGATATGGTGTTAATCATGGTTGGTAAAGAATGGGGATATGGGAAGCATTAGTGGTTTCTAAGTACTATGTATGTGTCTTGGGACCTTAGACATAATAAGAGGAGGAAACCTAGGCCTTAGCCCCTACAAGATGTTTCTAGGAATCTAGAGCCAAGAATGATGTGTTGAACAATCTCAACAGAGCCTTCCATGGTAGCATTTACCTTGAAATGAGGATACTAGTGCCATTAGAACATTTTTAGTACTAAGTACATATATTAGGCCCCTTGAAATAGGTGGGGAGAAATACTTTGTCCTTAGGCCTTAAAGGAAGTTGTCAACCATTAAGGGCCAAAATTGAAGTCTCCAACCACCACACATGACGTTGAAAGGTGATCCTTTGAATATTAATGGAGATATGCATTCCATCATCATTTGTTGAGAAATAGGTATGCATCTCAAGGCCATGGACATGGTCACGAGAGGAAACTATGGCCTTAGTCCATAAAATAAAGCTTCTAGGCATCCAGGGACAAGAAGGATGCCTTTGAAAAATCACACATGGCATCTCATAGGTATATTTGGACTATGAATATGGATGCTAGTGGAGTTCAGTGGTTTTGAGCAACAAGTATGGGACCTCCGGGACATGATTGAGGAATATGCTTGTGCCTTAGGCCATAAAGGAATATTTTAGGCACCCATGTTAATGAACAATTCCTTGAAACACCACACATGACCTACTCAAGGTACGATTGATCTCCAAGAAAATATGCACATTTCTTTAAGAATTTTTGAGCATTAGATATGGGTACTAAGGCCTCAACATGGTAAAGGGAGGAAATCCAAGACTCGATCCCTAAAGAATATTTTTGGAATCTATGTCTACGCATGTACCTTACTCACTACCCATCTATACCTTACTCACTTCCCCCCTACCTTTGTATTTACATATTTATCTATCTGTATGTGTGTGTGTATTTCCCCCCTTTGTCTCCCACAACCTCCCTCTCTATCTATCTCTATGTGTGTGTATGTCCATCCCTTAGTCCCTATCTCTCGAAACCTATCTCCACATTCTTTATATCTCCCTCACTATCCATCCCTACATCACTCTCTCTCTATCGCTCCCCCTCCACCTCTCTCATTATTTCTCACCCCTCTCCCTCTCTCTCCCACACAATCGTTGTCTCTCTCTCGCTATATGTGTGTGTGTGTGTCCCTCCTTCCTCTCTCTCTCACAACATACCTATATCTCTCTATCTCTATGTGTGTGTACCCTCCATCACTCCCCCCCTCTCATAACCTCTCTCCACCTTCTCTATACTTCCCTCACTATCCCTCCCTCCATCACTCTCTCTCTATCACTCACTCCTCCCCCCTCTCTCTATCGCTCACCCCTCCCCATATCTCCCCCACACAATCTATTTGTGTGTGTGTGTGTGTGTGTTCCTCCCCCTTCTCTCTATCTATATCTATGTGTGTGTGTCACTCCCTCACACCCCTCTCATATCCTCTATCCACCTTCTATATACCTCCCTCATTGTGCCCCCCTCCATATACATCTCACTATCGTTCACCTCTACCCCCTCTCTCACTATCACTCACCCCTCCCTCCCTCTCTCCCACGCAATCTGTGTGTGTGTGTGTGTGATTCATCCCTATGTCTCTCTATATCTATGTGTGTGTGTCCCTCGCTCACTTCCCATCTCTTGCCACCTTCTCTTTACCTACCTCACTATCCTTCCCTCCATCACTCTCTCTCTCTCTCTATTTCTCACCCCTCCCCCTCTCCCTCTATTGCTCACCCATCCCTCTCTCTCCCACATAATCTCTATGTGTGTGTGTGTGTGTCCCCCCCTCTCTCACAAACTCCCTTTGTCTCTCCCTCTCTCTCCACCTTCTATTTACCTCCCTCACTATTCCTCCCTCTATCAATCTCTCCCTCCCTTCTCCCTTAATTACAAGCCCTTCATGTATTTATCCCTCTCCCTATCCTCTCTCTCTCTCTCTCAACTTGTATGCATCCCTCCCTATATCTTTTCACCCTTCCTCCCGATGCTTCTCTCTCTCACAACCTCCCTCTGTCTCCATTTCTCAACCCTCCACCCTCTGTCTTAGACACCATTTATCTCTCTCTCTCTCTCTCTCTCTCTCTCTCTCTCGCTATACATGTGTGTCCTTCTCCCCTTTCTCTCCTTGTGTCTATACCCCCACTCTCTCACACACACACCTTCTATCCCTCCCTCACTATCTCTTTCCTTCACTCTATCTCCATCCCTCCCTCACTCCCCATCCTCCCTCTCTATCTTATTATCTCTCACACTCTATCTACATAGTTATATATAAATCTCTCTCTCTTATACTCTATTTATCTATGTTTTCAACTTATCCCTTCTCCTCAACCCCCTACCTCATTATGACCCCTATTCTTAGTTTTATCGCATCTCATTCCCCTCTCTTGAATTTACTCCTCCTTTTGCCTCTCTCCTCCTACACGCCCTATTCCTCCTCTAATATTCTATATCCACCTTTTCATTCACCAATACTCTCTCTAATAAAATCATCAGTCACTTCCTCCCCTCCACCTTATCCCCCTTCGTCACTCAAGTCTCATGTACTGCTTCTAACTCTACACTACAACAAATCCTGGAATTAGTGTCCCATTTAGCATCCTTTTTTAGTGTAATTTTTTTTTACATTGAGTGGTCAAACTAGACGCTAAATGGGACGCATCATGGACAAAATTTAAAGCGTCTAAAAAAATGTCTTTTTTTGCATCCTAGATAGCATCATTAATGACATCCAAAATAGTATCTATTTTTTTTGCTTCCAGAATAACGTCCCACTTTGCTTCCTAAATAATGTCCTATTTTGCTTCCTAGAGAGCGTCGTTTTTTCTTCCTAAACGACATCCTAGTTAGCACCATATATGCATCCAAATTAACATCCAATATTGAATCCATTTGTGCTACCACTTTAGCATCCCATTTTGGACCACTTTTTACTTCCAAATATGTGTCAAGTTTAGCTTCCAAATTTGCACCAATTTTTGCTTCCTTTTTTGCATTGTGTTTTGCTACCACCATAAATTAACAAATGGTTAAAACAACTTTGTATTTTAATAGGAAATTTATTATGGATGCTATTTAAAGTTTAATGCTAATACCAATTGTCATTCATAAATGTATATATAAAGTAATTATCTTATAAAAAAAACAAATTAGAAATTTTACTATTAATAAAAATTAAGAAATTTATTTCTTAACAAACCATTTTTATTATAGTTATTAAAACATTTTTTTTAGATTTTTTTTTAAATATCCTTAATTTTAACATAATATTATTATTTTCACAATAAAAGTGTAAATAAAACTAGTCATTTTAATCCTTTTTTGTAACCATAATCAAAGTTCAATAGTTCACTATATTATGTATAATAAATTAAAATCATAATATTATTCTCATTCATTTAATCTTAATATAGATAAAAACATATGTAGGAAAACAATGATTTATAATATTTATTAGATTGCTTTATTTATCATATTAAATATAAGTAGAATGGTAATGCAATTAATTTTTATTTTTTTAAATTATGTTATTTTTTTAAGAAACTTAGGCAACATTGAAATACAAACAATAATTTATTTTTAATCCTCTACCATTTTTGTGAGATGAAAAATTAGGTTTTATCTTTTAACTTCTTTATAATTTATAACAATTAAGAAATTATTTTTCATGGTTTATGCCATCTTTTAATCTCTTTGTAAATTATGAAAAATAGTGGAGACAATTTTTACACAATTATATTATTTATATTTGAATTAAATTTATGTTTACTAAGTAATAAGTTTAAAAACAATTGTAAATCATTTCCAATTAAAAAAAATGAAAAAATTAATAATAACATCTTATAATTATAATTGTTAGCTAAAAGTATTATAATTAATATAGATAAAATTAAAATGTTATCATTAATTAAACAAATTTACAAAGAAATATATTTTACATAAATTAATGTAAATTGAATATTACTTTTTTTAATAATATTTTTAAAATGTAATAAAAAACTATATATATAAAATAATAATATTTTTAAAAATAATAAAAAGCAATAAAATTATATAAATAAAATGATAATATTTTTAAAAGAAATAAATAACTGTAAAAATAAAATTTTAAAATAAATGAATAAAATATATTTTTATCTAGTTTTATTTAAATTTTAAATAATAATTTATTTTATTTAAAAATAGATAAAAAAAATCAATCACTAAAAAAAATAAAACCTAAAATCCTTTTATTTAAATTAAATATAAAACAAATTAAAAACTAAAATCTTTTTATTTAAATTAGAATATATAAAGATCTCTCACATAGAAAATCTCCAAAGATCAAATTTACCACTTAAAACTACCTTAGTCATGGGGAATGAAGAGTTTCGTTCATATGAACTGCTTCGTTCATTTGTGAAGTTTCATGCTGTCATTGTTCTTGTACCTTTCCCCTATCTATTTAATAAAGCTAGTGAGATGCTAATAGACAAAAACCAACTAGTTATGTATATGGAAAATATATATAAGAGCACTCGCTTTTATGCTTAGAACCTTTTTTAAGTCTAGTTCAATTCAATCTAACGATTTGATCTCTTATGAGACCTATTTATGCATTTCCCTATAATATATAAAGGTCTCTCCTCTCTCATATTACTCACCCAAATAAATACAAACTTGCACAGAGTAAAAATATATCGAAACCACACAAAATAGAGGCTTATATATATATATATATTTTAAATATAGAAACATTTTTTCTATATATATTTTTAAATATACAAACATTTTTTCTCATAAGAAAAACAAAATAATTTATTGAATGTTATCAATTTCTCTTTTTGAAAAATCTATCAATAAAGAGTGAGGGCTCGTGAAGATTTGAGAGAGAGTAAACTTCATTGAATATGTTTTTGTCAGCATGAAATCTACGGGCAACCTCTGCAATTGAATATTTCATTATACACATTAGAAAATTGGAATAAAAAAATTCAAAAATTCAAATAAAAAAATTATGATAAACATACCATAGATTGAATTACTTCCCTCCTCCCCTAAACTATTAAATTCTTTTTTATGGTTCGAATGAACCTAGCATTAAAGATCTAAACTGGAGATTCGCTAGAATAAACCATACCCTTTAAGATCGTTTCTCTCTGCCAGGTTGGCTACTCAGGCGAAAAGCTTTAGTCGCGGTTACTACTCAGAGAGGGGCTATCAGATGACGTTTCCAGACAAACTTGATGATTTTTTTAGGATCAAAGTTCAACATCAAGGAGCCTCCTTTTTATGTATGACTACCTTGGATCACATTCCTACATGTTAAGAAAATCAATGAAACTGGTTAGAAGAAACAAAGAAATTTTTTGAAATTACAGCATTTCATTAAGCTACCTTTCATCTTCTGCATGTATTCTAAGAAAACCAATACAATACTATTTAGAGCAAGCAAGTTTAGAAAAAAACTTGTTCCATTAGGCTCCATTGATGAAGAAGTTGCACTCTTTGACCTTTTCTCTGTGCTAGTGGACCTCCTCCAAAACAATAAGAAATTGCATCAATGAAATAATAAAATAACAAAACCCTTTAAAATGTGATATAAAATCAAGTGAAATATTATTGGAGATGTTTCTAATTTTTAATATAATGTTTCTAATTTGTGTATATTATGTTTCTTTTTACTAGTATAGTGTTGCATTGCTTGCCCTTTTTTTATTATGTTTATAGTATTTTTAATTTTTGTTATTTTGTTTTATGATGTTTCCTTTTTAAATATTAACATGTTTTTTAAACTATGTTTAGTATTTTTAGTTTTTGTTATTTTGTTTTATGTTGTTTCTTTTTTTAAATACTTAGTAAGTAGGGAATTGAATAATTACTTAGTTTTATGTGTGTTTATGTTTTTTAAATTTTAATATGTACTTTGTAGGTTAAATAGATTTTGGTTTAGAGTCTATGTATACAATAATATTAATCTTTTTTATATTAAGTTAAAAAAATTAAAACATGTGGTTTTAATATTAATTTTTTTTATATATAATATTAATGTTTCATAAATTCTGTTATTTTTTGAAAATATTGATTTATTGTTAATTATTGTTATATAATTTGTTTTTATTGTTGTTTAAGTTTTTCACTCTTTTTATAATGTTTCTTTTAGGATTGTTTGGTATAGAAGTGAAGTGTTATTGTGTGGTGGTTTTATGTATTTAATTTAAATAACAATTTCAATATGACTATATATATTAGTTGGTTGGAGATTTTGTGGCCAAGTTGTCACTAGGTCGAGGTCAACTCTTGAATTTGTTGGCCTCTCTGGGGACAAGTTCCAAAAACTGGTGCTTACAAGGTGAGGTCCCTTCGAGTGGGCCCCTTGAAATTCTTTCCATGAAGTTATGGGGAAACAAACCACATTAAAAATAATAAAAAATAAAATAAAATAGTTAAATGGTAATTATCAAAGGTATCAACAAAATTTATGTAATAAATGATTGATTCGCATACATATGAAACTCAATAATCGAACTTAGAATAAAAAAAATACATTTAAGAAGAAAATAATACTAAATTATATTAGATGGAGGCTTCATAACATTTATATAGGATTGCATGTGTGTCCACATTTGACAAGTCAAAAAGACTAATTATTATTTAATAATATACCTAACTAATTAACCAATCTAATTTGATAATGGGGTGTGAACCAATTCCAAACATCATATTGTGATGGATGGGCTTCCCATTCATATCAATTCCTCCTAATTGAAGGGAAAAAAATCCCTTCTTTCTTCCTCTCAGGTCAAGTATGAGAAAACTGAAACCAAGTCTAAAATGATAGTTGTTGAGTTGTGCTGCAAAATAATGAATACATTGAAGAGTGTGTTGGTGTTGACTAAAGCAGGTGACTACATATACTAAGGTGGGAGGGTGTCTCTCCAAAGGAAGTTGAACTGAGAAAGTGCCTACATCAACTGGGGTGGGAGGGCATGTCTCTAAATGAACCCAATCCAGATGTTGTCATGAAGAGTTGTTGAACTAAGAAGGTTCCCACACAATCAGGGTGGGAAGGAACACCTCCAAATGAACCCAATTTGGATGTTGTTGTGAGGTGTTGAACAAAAGTAGGTTCCTAAATAGACCCGAGTGGGAGGGCATGTCTCTAAATGAACCCAATCCAGATGTTGTCATGAAGAGTTGTTGAAATAAGAAGGTTCCCACACAATCAGGGTGGGAAGGAACACCTCCAAATGAACCCAATTTGGATGTTGTTGTGAGGTGTTGAACAAAAGTAGGTTCCTAAATAGACCCGAGTGGGAGGGCATGTCTTTAAACAAAACTTGATCCAGATGTTGCTTAACTCTGTGGTTGTGACTACTAAAATAAAACCACCAAATATGACTAGACAAAAAGAACGATGAGCATTGTTGTCACATGAGCATGTTGCTGATGACTAGTGGACGCACCATAGAAAAACAATGATCTGCAAAAGAAAATTTTCTTATTTCCTATTGTTATAGATGAAATATGGAGGAACTAAGAGCGAACAAAAACTAATGTTGTTGACTGTATATGACACAAAAGAGACATGGTACTTTATTTTAGTATTGTGTGTAAAGGGGTTGGGCATGGGAAAAAGAGGCCCAAGAATGAGATGCTATGAAAAAGATGTTGGGCGGTGCTACTGTAACTGCTACAAATGAAAATACTTGATGTTGTTGAAATGTAAAAAATGTTGATGAATCTTCCAACAAGGTGGTTTGATCTTGTCTTCAATTCTCCTCATGATCACTAGTTCTTAAGTGTTGAAGAGAAAAAATGAAAGGGACACATGAAGAACAAAATAAATGTGTGGAAGAGACATGGAACCACGATTATCTCAAAGGATCAATGCTCATGTGAAAACTAAAGTGCTCATAAAATGACTAGTAACAGTTTACATGGGGCAGGGATAATTTTAGGCGTGAATTTTAGCTCATGGGCCATTTTTAGGGGTTTTTCTCCAAAAAAAGATTCGCCATTTTGTATTTTTTGAAGCCTCATTTCACCCAATTTGATGGGGTAAACTTTTTTCACCCTAAAAATTGCCAAATTATTATATAAATAATATAAAATCCTTGGAAATTAAAATATTTTTTAAAAAATATCACCACACTTTATAGTTGGTGTCTTAAGAATTGGTAAGATTCGCCAACATTTATACACTTTTAAATAAGTATGGTTCCTTAAAATCATCCTTGACATGGGGCAATGGTGAGGAGAAGCAAAGGCATGACCTGTTTCTGCAGGAGGCACACATTATGCAAGTGTGGTTGTGTACATGAATTTCATGAGATTGAGAATGGGAACAACCACCAACATGGGCATGATGATGTTCTTCATGGGAAAATTCCAACCCCACAATATTGACTATAAGTCCTCGAACAAAAATAATTTGTAGAAATTATCCTATGGATTTAGAACTCTCTTGATACTGTAGAAATTGTCATTTCCATATTTGTCATTGTTAATATGTATCATCACCGAAAACAACATGTCATTAAGTGCACTATAATGTCATTAGGGACCAGAGGATTCCATTAGGGTTATTTATGTTTAATTAGGGTCTCTTAGTTTTCAAAATGGACAATTAGGTGCTACTTATGTCAACATGCTTGGCACTATCCCTAATACAACATTGGAGTTTTCTCGACACTTTTTCTAGCATAATTGCTTTCGAACTTCCTAGTGTAATTCTTGATTCTATGTCTAGCTATATACCCGGTGTTATGCTTGGCACTTTTCCCAAGGAAATTATTTGCGCAATACCTTTCAAAATTCCTATCGCAATTCATAGTGTTATGTCTAGCTCTATACCTGGCACTATGCTTGGTGCAATTCCTAGTGCAATTCCTTCTGTAATTCCTAGTTATTTTCCTAGTGCAAATTTTGGCATTAATCCTAGACTATATCTAACGCAATGTTGGATGTTTTTTCTAGTGCAATTCTTGGCTCTAAACTTGGCACAATTCCTTTCAAAAGTTTTGGCGCTATACCTGGCTCTATACTTGTCACTATGTTGGATGTTTTCTAGGCACAATTCTTAACTTTATTCCTAGCTCTATACTTGGTGCTATACTTGTCCCTTTTCCTAGGGAAATTCTTGGTGTAATACCTTCCGAACTTTGTATCACAATTCCTTGTGCTATGTCTATCTCTATACCTAGCACTATGCCTAGTGTAATTCCTGGTGCAATTCCTTCTGAAATTTCTTTCTATTTTCGTAACACAAATTTTGGTGCTAATGTTGGCACTATATCTGATATAATGTTGGAATTTTTATGAACCCAATTCCTAGCTCTAAGCCTAGTGCAATTCCTAGTGTGATTCCTTTTGAAATATCTAGCGTTATTCCAGGCATTATACTTGGCTCTATACTTGGCGCTATGTTTGATGTTTTCTAGGAACAACTCTTTTCTCTATACTTGATGCTATGTCGGATGTTTTTCCTGGCAAAATTCATGGCGCAATTCCTAGTGCTAGCCCTGGCTCAATATATGGTGCTATTCTTGGTTCTAATCTAGACATTTTTTTGGAGGCTATTATGGGCGTTATATGGGATACTCTTTTGAACGTGAGTTTGGATGCTAAATTTCTAGCATTACTCCAAACTCTATACCTGACGCTATGTTGGATGTTTTCTAGGCGCAATTCCTAGATCTATACTTGGTGCTATGTCAGATGCTTTTCTTGGCGACATTCATGGCACAATTCTTGGCGCTAACCCTGGCTCAATATATGGTGCTAAGCTTGGTGCTATTCTGGACATTTTTTGGAGGCTATTATGGGTGTTATATGGGATTCTATTTCGGACGCTAATTGGGATGCTAATAGGGATGCTAATTGGGATGCTAATTAGCGTCTAAAATAGTGCCAAATTCTAAAAAGGGACGCTAATAATGCCATTAAAAGTGCCATCCTATGTAAAAGCATCCAATTTGTCAAAAAAATGAGGAAAAATACACTAAAAGTGATAGTGGATGCTAAAAAGGAAGCTAAAAGAGATGCTAATCGAAGGGTTTTTTTGTAGTGCTATATGCCTTTAACACCTCTTCT
The DNA here is from genome assembly GCA_001517045.1 of Pseudotsuga menziesii. NCBI lineage: Eukaryota > Viridiplantae > Streptophyta > Pinopsida > Pinales > Pinaceae > Pseudotsuga > Pseudotsuga menziesii. The sequence goes on along the minus strand of LPNX010502816.1, from coordinate 68,214 downwards.
CCTCCTAATAGCTCTCTCAATCCCCACTCCCCTCCACCCTTCTAACCCATCATGTTCCCATTCCATTCATCTTTTTCCACTTGAATTTACCACATCCTCCTAGGACCTTGACCCTTCACCCCCTGTCAACTATTAACCATACTCACTCAAACTTATAACATATTCCTAGGCCCTTGACCATTATCCACCCCTTCTCAACTATTAACCATCCCCACTTGAACATCCAACATCCTCCTATGCCCTTGACCCTTTCCCACCCCCTCTCAACTATTAACCATCCCCACCTGAACTTGTAACATCCTCCTAGTCCCTTGACCCTTCCACACCCCCTCTCAACTATTAACAATACATTCGATGCCTTGCATATAGTGCTATATTTTTTGTTGTGTATAACGTGCACACGTTATGGAACTACATAACATGCTCACGTTTTGTAGGTCTATAATGCATGTGTGTTTTGTAGTTCAATTATGTGCATAAATTTTCCAATTCTATAAGGGAGGGAAATATAATTTGAATTTAAACATAATGTTCTTTCATTTTGTAGCACCTAAACCATGCCAATTCACTTGCTCGCATGTCTCCAATAGTCCTATGTTTATGGTTTGGAGTTTTCTTCAATAATACCAAACCTATGCTATGGTATATGATAAACCATAACTAATTGGGCATTCATGAATGAATTTGACCACAAATTTCAATGACCCAAATGTCCAATTTTTGACATATTGATGTCGGCAATACGACAATTTTCTTTCTTTTAAAACGTCAGTGAAATTTCACATCAATTCCGATAATGAAATACAGGCATCAAAATTCCAACACCTAGCTGTCGAATATCCAACGTCCAATGGAACCCCAGATATGTCGATTATTCCATGACCTGTCCTTCATCTTTGGTGCAAATCCGACGTCCAATGGCAATCCAAATCCGGAGGTTATGCGACGACCTCTTCTTCATCGTTGTCGAATGGGCGATGAATCACTCACTATGAAATCTGACGTATCTCCTTACGACTTGTCAGATCACCGATGGACTATAGGCGTCGGTAGTGTAGCATAGTTGTTGGATTGATATCTGATGAGAAATTCCACTCAGGGAATGTCAAATAACCGACGACCACATTTAAATTTATTAAGAAAAATGGCACATTTTCTCCCTAGGACTATAGAAGGACTAATCCCTCTCAACTCCAGTTCCCTTAAGCAATAAAAATACCTTCAGTTTGAGTGATAAGTACTAATTAACTGCAAAATGTGGAAGGACTAATTCCTCTTAACACTAATGCCGTTAAGAAACAAAAATTCCTTCAAATTGAGTGAAAAGTAAGTGGGAATTCAAAAAACATGGTATTCAAAAATATTTGTCAAATAATCCATTTTGGGATCGGGCCTAATACTAGAAGAAATACTACTAGTGTTTATAGATGTTGATTGTACTAGAGGTATTCCAAGTAGAGGCACAACTTCTTTCTTAGGTCCCTATTTTAATGGGAAAAGGAAATGCAAGCAATGAAACAATATGCAGACATGAAAGTATGGTGACTATGTTTTTCTATAGTGATAGGATCGATGGATCAAACAATTCCAACTTTATATATTTTTTCACATGGTATCAAAGTGTGAAAGTAATTAAGGATCCATATAGCAAGAACTCTCGTACCTTATGCAGTATGATAGGCCAAAGGAATTGAAATTATGAGAAAATACCTCAATACATGCAACTACAAAATCTTGGAAACTTTGGTTTTAGAAGTACACATGAATTTTAGAAGTTGAATGTATTTGTTTATATGAACATCTATCTAGAAAATCCATAAGCAATCTAGTAGATCCTAGCATCCTTTTACAGTTTTTTGAGAGAAATACCTCTAATTTTGTAGAAAACAAAAACATACAAGACATTTTAGGATCCTTATAGTTCATAAGTAAGTAAAAGAGTAGCGTGCCTATTTTCCATTTGACTAATTTTTTTTTCCCAAAAACTATCACCCATATTTTTTATGAAAATATTAATTTTCTTAAAAAATCACCAAAAAGTGCGAGTAATTTCTTGAGCATACAACTAAAAAGTGTGGGTGTTCATAAGTGCAAGTGATTTCCTGAGTCCATCAATTGCAAATGTGGGTACTCATAAGTGAGTAATTTCCTAAGTGCATAATTAGACACCATGCAAATTACAACAAACAAATAGTTTATTTCACTATCTGAAATGCGAAACCTTTTTTACCAGCACTCCCAAAGAATAATAGGGTATTTTACTAAATAAAAAAAATGCATTCTTGCAAATCAACACTATCAAGATCTGAGTGTCATTTCAATTGAGTGTAGATTGAGTGGTTGGGAGGAATGTTTTTATCCTCCCTATCCGAGTTCAAATCTCTCTTTGTGACACTTTCTCCTTGGGATCCAACTTTGACTATGTATTGGTTGAATGGAAATACTCTTTGTCATACCTTGATTCTCCGGAATATCAGGCGTTGGCATTCTTCAATGAAAATAAAATGTTGTCAGTGTCACATTCCTTAGCTAGACATTAGGCATATCCATTGTTGTTTGTTATAGTGTTGCAATCACACCTTACATGTGTACAAGTCATTTCAGATGTTTGGAGATAGTTTATAAATACATTTCATGATATATTTTCATGATGTTGGCTAATTATATTACATGTTGCAGTTTCATTTTAAAACATAGTAATAATGTAATTTTTATTTTCTAATCAGAGAGAGAACATGGGTACATGGTTTGACTATATCAATATAGGTCCACTTCGAAAGGAAGACCACAAAACAATATGATACAATTACACATAAGATAAATTGAAAGAAATCATTCTCAGATATGTTTCAATTAACATCCTTTCATTATAAATATTTGATAGAGATCACATTTTTTATCAGATGCATAGTTCCTTGTGCAAAGACGTAAAATCATTTGTATTGGAGCCATTTTTCCTATCACCCCTTTTATTATAACAATTGATTCCAAATGCTGGTTAGTAGGAGATATTGCGTTGCAAATAAACTCCTTATCCTCATAGGTCAAATTTGGTCAGTGAAATTCAGTGGAAATAAAGACTCAATTTATAAAAGGGAAATACATTTTAGGTTCCCAACTCTAGGAACACTTCCTAGTGCCACTCAAACATGTTAGATCAAGCAAAGATATTTTGTTCTAAAATATATATTATTCTCTAAACATTTTGGAGTCAGTAAAGTAACAAAAGAGGAGTGTTATGAAGAATCAAAAATATAGTTTCTTACAAGAATATGACCAAAAACCACTCCTTATAGAATTTATTAGTCTAACAACTACACTAAAAGGATAACAAATTTCTGGTTCCACTCTTCATAGATTTTGACCTCATTTTGGGAAACTGAAGGTCTTACTTCTTGCAATTCATTCATAAAATATTGCAAGAAAAGAAACACATTTATAAAAAACTAGAATATTATGCGAGGTAACTTATCAATCCCATTGCTAGGAGGGATAAACTTAATGCAAGAAAGATAAACTATTTGGGGCATACAAATTCATTTCCAAAAGTTTTAACATGGAACATAACTAACCTCATGTCCTGTTTTTTTAAGTTAGCAATGTCAATGCATTCCCTTAATGCTTCTCTAAGTGGTCCCATATTTAAGGCATCTTTGACAATATTTTTCATATCTAATCCAGAATACCATGAAATGACAAAATTTCCCAGCTCAATTGGAACAAGATAGATTAATTTTTAGTCCAATACAAAGCAAGAATAATCAACTTCAAGATAGTAGAAATACAAAAAACATTAATATCCATGAACTCAAGTAATCAATCCACCTTCAGTATTCTTGTAGATGCAAATTATATCTTGTTTTGAGAGAGTAAACAAGCCCTCCTTATCCAACAAATCATTTACTATCCATGATCTCGCTTCTACAGTAATATTGAGCTCAATTTTAGCTCCTTAAATGGACAGTTGGTTGCAAACAAGTTTGCAATCCATCTAAATTGTGAAGACAACCCAACAAAGTAAATTCCGCATTAAGTTGTACATGTAGAAGGTAGTGGCATGTATAGGCACATTGATAGACATCTACTAGCATCTCCATTAAGTTAATAAGGCTTGTTTGTTCCATTACTGATATAATGCATTGCATTTGTAAATAGTTGCAAATATTACTAATAAAAAAGTAAAGAGGGGAACAAAGCTACAAAATTTATTTTTGGTATTTAAAGCAAAAATGGTCAATTTAGTGGATTTTAATAGTCAAAGACTGTAATGGGGTCAGATTGAAGATCTCGATCGCATGAAAAACAAGTTTTAAGTTCTCTTTCAAAATCATTTTAGTTTTGGGCATTGATGTTGATTGTGATGTTGCCAAGCAGTTCATTAGTAAGCATGTCTTCTTGTCATGGTTGTTGCACAACATGATTTGTTGGAAGCTCTACAAGACATGGCCAAACGGTAAATCACTAAGCCTGTATTGACTTGAAATTTACTTGGCCATGTATTTTTTATTGAATATATCTTCTCTGGATGTGTCAAGGGGAATTTTAAACAAGGCGCACTTATAGAGAGAATGTGAATGCAGGTTTGATCATGCTAATTCCTCAAGAGTTGAAAAAGGACATATTGGGAAATAAATTGGAGGCCCATTACATTGCTCAATATTCAAGTATTGGTTAATTCTATGGATAATCAAATCGATAATATATTATCCATAACCCTTCAACCTAAACAAGAAAGCTTTATTAAATGGTAATTTATACTAAATAAACCTTATTATAGCTGCCTTGAAATTATTTACTGGGCAAGGAAAGCTAGTCATGTTCACCCTAGATATGCTCACCTAGATGGTATTTGCAAGTTATTTTACTAATCAATGCAAGACATATTCATGAATGTATGAACTAGGGTTTGTAATAATGGCCAACTCTCATAAAATATATGCTTCAACATTACATCGGGGAATGATGTCATTTCACAACCCACGGGAGTGTCTCGTAGCAGCAAGCAATGTGGTGAAAATGCTTGTGTTAACACAAACACTTTGGATCAAAAAACTTATGAGTAGGTTCAGATGAGGCCAGGTGCGAGTCCTGGGTGAATTTGATGGTACATATATACTCATAATAGCACAACAATGTAGATGAAGGAATTCCTTAAGAAGTATCAAATATAAAAGGATGGCATATAGATCCTTGAATGTTATTGGAGTAGTTGCATTTAGAAATATTCTAAATGTTTCTTTATGCACAACCAAATCCAAGGCACCTTTATTCATTGGAGAGAATAATTAAATGTGTATTTCATCAATGATCCAGTCCTTCTCATGATCCCATTGAGGAAAAAATGTGTGTTTGAATACTTATGCCAAATATTTGATGGAAAGAGTGAGAGAGAAGATGAAATATCTCATCATAAAGCGCTTGAGTGATAAGGTAGGTAACAAGTTGTTCTTGAAGCACTCGAATGAGAAGGCAATAGATATTTTGGGCCTTTCATTCATAAATGTTGGAATAACCAGAATCGTAATTTGAAAAAACAACTTATGGACATCATGGTCATCCTATTTGAAAAAGAGTAGTCATGCCCTAAGTAAGTAAGTAACTATGTATGTATTTTGACTTATCTATAATCGCTAATTTAGAACAATAAACTATAGTATATGATCATTAAAACTTAAAACCTATGATAATTAGTAATGGTTGTGTTCATTCAATCAATTATTCAATATTCAATTGACAATACATATAAGATTCATCATTCAATACAAAGATTCATTCTTCTGGAAATATAGTACTAAGGAAGTTTTGAATGTCAAAACCAATGCTCCAAACAAGACCTAAATTGTACCAAGAAAACATTATTTGCTTCCTCCTTGATTTTGGGAATCCTTCCTCTTGACCAATGCCTTAAGTATCTAGTAGTGATTCAACACAAGTACATTTTCAGTCATGAGGAAGAGACTCTGATGCATTTCTACCCTTTTGCTAAGTTTGCATGGGAATGGGCCTCAAACTTGTGTTATCAGCTTCTCCTTGCACTAGATGACCACCTAGGAGGAAACACATGCTCTTCACATTAGTCCCACTCAAGCAGCCTCAAATTTGTTGTCAATGTTTCTATGTGATTGGATCTCTTAATGAATGGACAAGGAAAATGAGATAATGGATTATTCTCATGATTCCCTTGACAATGTGGGTGAAATTCAATGTTTTACTCATAAGAGTACATATTTGGCTTAAGGAGAGATCTATATAGATATGGACAAAACTTTGGATTCGTGAGCTATGCAACTAGCGCTGCAAACCTGTAATACCCTCTCATTTAGTGCCTTCACAGGTTATTATTATTTTGGTATTGGGACATTAAGGCATGAGGTGAATCTTGTCTTAGATTCAGTTCATTTTAGGGAACAAATCAATGTTAATGGTGATTGATGGATAATGAGGGAAGGTTAGGTTGACATAAAAGGTTTATAATTGCTAGAAAATCTGGGAAATTGAAACATGTATCTTTGCATCTCCACAAAGAATTTTCTTCAATTTCATTGAAGGGAGAAAGTATGAAGTAAACTCTACTTATAAGATAGTTCATTATTATAAAGTTTTGGTTTTTGATATACCTATGGATGATATTAAAATCATCTATGACTTTATACCACCATCTCAATTCTAGGGAAACTTCTTAACCACACTTATACAACAATTTCGAAGGGTGTCTTAAATATGATATACTTTGGGTTGTCATCTAGTTCCAACCTACCTAATATAATAAGCAGTGTAGAAGTACCAGATTCTCCATTTTCATGTATATCTATATTGAAGGACAATAGTAGAGATTAGAAAGCTTATAAGATTTTTTAGCACTTAAGTTGACACATTTGATCTTAGACTCTAGATAAGTTCTAAAGGGAAATTGAGAATCAAAGGTGAATCATGGCGTAAGATATTGACCTTTGCTTGATCAACTATGAGAAAATATAGAACCAAGGGAAACAACAGGGCATTAATGGCAACCATAAGAGTTTTTCCTTTGGCTGATGGATCCATTGGCTCATGAATGCGGCCTATATACTTATGAACTTAGCAACTAGATTATTCGAGTTTTGATTGATGAATAAAATGTGACGAAGGCAAGATCAATCATATTTTCCCTGAGTATTTTTGAAAAACGTACATGCAACAAAGCTATGGTGGCAATAGTAATTATATTTTTTTGGTACAACTTACCATGATTTGTGGAGCTTGGTACTGTCTTCTTTTTCTTTACCTCTCACAACATCTTTCAACATACTACAAATATTTTCCTGTTGCAATAATTTCATGTTAGGACCCATCAAAAAAATATTTGCATGTTTATGAAAATAACAAAATGAAGCTAAAAAATACAGTTTGATTAGTTTGTCTCAATGAATAAAAACGACAATAATAATGAACATTTTACGGTTGATGAATATTTTTTATTTATCAATGTAAATTACATTAATATTCAAGTAAAATAATTGTTAATAAGAGATCACATGACGAAACATGGAGAACCACAACACTATGTATATAAGGCCATCGATCACATCTAAACACCTATTTTTCCTTTGAAATATGAAAATGTCTCCCAAGGCTATCTCTAACAAGTTTCAATGGATGAGTCAAATAACAATAGTAAAATTTAGACACTACAATTATAGAAATAATTGTTTTTAATGTATAATTCCTTACCATTCAGTGAGCTCCTCTCTGTTTCGAGAATAAGTTAATATTCTCTACTAAACAGGGCTAGCCACATGAAGGTGGAAACTCTTATGGCCCCTCCCTGCCTCACATCACTCTCAATTCCCTAAACCTAATGTATCTACTTGCAAATAAAAATTTAGTGCAAATTCATTCATTCAATAGCTGAAAAAAACTTTCATTAAACCATTCATTAAATAATTCATTAAGCCGTTCATTCATTCAATAGCTGAAAAAAACATTCATTAAACCATTCATTCATTCAATAGTCGATAGAACCATTCATTGAAGCATTCATTCATTCATGATGATGATGAAGAAGAAGTTGATGATGATGAAGATGTTGATGAGGAAGACGGTGATGAAGAAGATGATGATGAAGATGATGATGATGATGATGGATGGATATGGTGATGACGATGACAATGACGATGATGATGAAGATGTTGATGAGGAAGAGGGTGATGAAAAAGATGATGATGAAGATGATGACGATGATGAAGAAGAAGATTATGATGAATATGGTGATGAAGAATATGATGAATAATATGATGACCTCGCCAAACCAATGATGCCAAATGTCATCTATCTTTCTAGGTATGATGATGATGATGATGATGATGATGATAACGATGATTATGATGATGTTGATGATGAGGATGATGCTGATGTTGATGATGATGTTGATGATGTTGTTGATGATGTTGATGATGATGATGACAATGACGATGACATTTAATGTGTTAACTAATGATCATTATTTTTAAACTTAGTGAAAATAATGAGCATTAGTAAACTTTAGTCAATATTTTCCAATATTAATCTACATGAGTCAATATTTGTAAACTCGATGAAAATAGTCAAGTTTAGCTAGTTTTAGTAAATATTAGTTGTCATTAGTAAAAAAATATCATAATTAATCAACATTCATACAATCTCCAATATATGTGGTCGCGGGTTCAAATCTCCTCAACACTCTTGGGGTTAGGCTTGTGTTAAGCTGAAAGGTGTGAGGATTCTTTGGGTGGGCCCGCCTAGACCTATTTTGTGGATGTAACTAGGGTCAAACCGATGTGAACCACACAAAGAATATTATAAATGTGACATAAAATTAGTGTACCTTACTCAACATTATTATTTAAGTAGACAACATCAATAAACATAGTCTGCATTAATGAACATAAGTAAACTTGGTGAACATTAGTGAAATTTTTCAATAATAGTTAAGGTTGGTCAACAATGTAGCCATTCTAAGCCAACCTTATTTAACATGGTCAACATAATAAATAAGTGTAGTCAAATTTAGTCATCTTATCCAACATTAGTTAAATTAAATCAACATTACTCACAATAATCATCTCTTAGTCAACATAAGGTATATTACTCACAATAAATAAGTTGACATTAGCCAATATCACAATATGACACAACCCTCCTTTATTTCCTAAAACATGAACATGAAACATAACCTTATTTGTTTTTTTGATTGAGCATAAGATTGTGACGTAACATATAATGTTACAATATCAGTTAACCTTCATAAAACATAATAAAACATATATTAGCATAACTAAACTTAATCAATACTAATCTTATTTAATAATAGTAATTACTACTATATTTATAATTATTCAAAATGTAACATACCATTATTCAACAGTCTTCAATATTAGTAAACATAGTCAACATTATTTAGTCATGTTAATCAATATTGGTTATTATTACCCATGTTTAATTAACAATAGTCAACATTAATTATTATTATTGACATAGAAAATGATACTTATCATAAATCAACATTATTCACATGAGAATGCAACAAAATATGATTTTATATGTGAAATGTTTATATGTTACATAACCTTCTTTATTCTTTATTGAAAGTTGCGATCCAATGTTACATAACATTATGTACATACACAAAAATGTGTATTTTTAATCAGGTGATAGCTCGTTTAGAAGAATACTTTTAAATTCTGCAGTATGTCCCACAACATAGAAAAAAATAGTAAAAACCAGTATTGTTGTCATAAGTATGTTGCAATGTTTAAAATATAAAAAAGATGTTGTCTTTGACAACCTTTAGAAACCTATTCAAAATATAAATAACTGCAAATTGTTCAAGAACAGTCCTTTGTGCAAAATAAATATCATGTTTTGTATCTAGTAAATATAAGAAAGTTTTTTGTAAAATCATAATAAAAGATAGAATGTTGCTCATTCTATAAATGGTCTGTCGTAATATTCCTTCATGCTTCCTTATTGATTTTCTCATATATTCTAAAGCCCCGGGTCCATCTACAACCCCTTATTTGAGGCTTTGTCTTCCTCTTTGTTGTTATCCCTATAAACATGTTGGCATGAAAAGGAAACAAAATAATTTAGAACCTCTTTAATGAAAGATAAGATGTTGGCAAGTCTTAGGTTTCTACATTGTTGAGTATTTTTAAATAGGGAATTCCATATGGGGATCCTATTTAGAAATAGACCATAAATATTAAAAATAGTAAAACCCCATAGATTCAAATCCTTGATAGTTCTTTCATTCCATCCAATTTATAGACCCCCGTTGATAGTTTCTTATAACAGTAAAATATCAGGGTGTTGCAATCCAACCACCCTCTTGAGTGTTGATCTTTTATGGGGACCATCCATACCCCAATAGTTTAAGGACATAATTTTCATCTACGAAACTTCTTATGGGCTCACACTGCTCTAAGATACCTCTCAATAGACTGTTGTTTCTCCTCCAAGAGATCATTTTTAGATTTAGACTGTGCCTTGGCAATAAAGGATTTCCTTCCTCTCCCATTAGAATCCATGTTCGTATCTTTTCCCAAACAACCTAAGGCTACATTGGAGAAATACGGGAGGAAATAACCAGAATCATACCAGTCCGGAGGGGATAGAGGAGAGTTAACATCATGGATAACAGGGTCAAGTTTAGCAGGTAGGGGAGACTCCTCCAAAGAAGCAATAGAGATGGGTAAAGTGGCTAGTGTGAGCCGATATGAGATACTCAATTTTTTTAAACCCTCCACCTAATCCAAACCAGAAAGAGTAACATTATTTGCAAATAAATTTAAGGGGGAAGTGAGAAAGAGGAAATACCTAGGAAGGAAATCTGGACATGGACCGATCTTCCAACCTCCATGTACAAAAATGGCACCGACTCCGTATCCTCTTCAATGATATCATCCATCTCAACACTCATAGGTTCCATAGGAATCGAGGGTAGAGCAGAAAGAGGTTTTGTAAATCCCTCTTCCACCTCAGCCTCCTTTTCTCCTTGCTGGTGACGACGACCTTTGAGGGTTTGGACTGTGAGCTTGCAATATGAGATTAGGTGCCCGTAAGCATGAAAAATCCTGCAATGAAAAGGGACATTTTCATAGTCCAAATTTTGCTTAAAAACATAGGCCCCCTAACTCAACATCATGTATTTTTGCTATCCCTTCTCGAACATTTATGCTGACCAATATTCTGGCAACCTTCTATTGTTTAGTCTCTAGGAAGGAGAGGTATTCTTATAAAAATGTCCCTAGAATGTTACCAATGTTTTTTAAATGTTCCTCTGTCTAGTATTGAAGTGGTATCCCTAGAATCCACACCCACAATGGCATAATATCAACTCCTTCCATGTTGGCATCGAAATGGGGGTTCCAAGGTTTGAGAAGCAGAGGCAAATGATCCAGCATCCAATTTCAATTTAAAAACTAATGAATATTTTTTGGTTGCTTAAATTTAAATGCAAACCACCCTCTAGTAAGGGCCAAAACTTCTGGAACAGAGCTTAAGGGCTCCAACCAACTATCCACTACCCACTGTACCATAGTCTACAGAGAGAAGACTCGCCCCTCCAGAGTTCAGTTAGACATATCTAGAACTTAATGGATAATAATGTCCTCACCCATCGCGTAATTGTATCCAGCCCTCTTTGATTTAATCAAGTTTTTATGGTTCCTCTTATGAGAACCCATGCTCCCATCCCTAGCTTCGGCCTCATTGCTGAGCTTTTTCCAAAAAAACCTTCTCAACCTGGAATAGAGCAGCCCTATTTCTCAAGAGGTTCAATGAAATGGGAAATGGAACCTTGTTCCTCGTCCCATAGATATCTGGAGCTTGTAATCATTAAAGGATTTGTGCCTCCACCCAATTTCGTCACTGAGCCCAATCCATTGACCGCACCCTCCACCACCCCACCATGTTCGAACTATGCTCTAGCATAACCTACCCCCACCGTCAATGGTGTTAAACTATTGCCTCAATCCACCTCTTCATGTTATGAGCATCTCCAGCAAATCCATCTCCAACGAAAGACTGTGAACCCTCAGGAAACCTAAATGATGGAGGGGAAGATAGCAGAAAGTATGAAGGGGAGAAACCCTCCACATGGTGCACAAGATAAAAAAAGTCTTTGTGGATCCTTCAACCTAGGGATGAGGGGAAACCTTCACCTCATTAGGCCCACTACCACCTGTAAAAACCCATATGTCACCCGCTTCCACCCGGTCGCTAGAATAGTCAATCTATTTACCATATTCTATCTTGTCAATCAAAAGGATAAAAAGAGTAGTAAACCCAATAATTACCTGCAGGTAAAAACCGCACCCAATTCTTGTCCACAGATACAGATAAAAACATATTTCCCCAGGTTAATATGGACTACCTCTCAATGTTGTCTTAGTTGCTGACCAAGCCACCGTCAACAAGTCGTATGGGCTCGTCTCTCCTTCAAGGCCCTACATCGCTAATTCGACGATGCTTCGTCACATATCCGACTCCTGTGTGGTTGGACATCTGATCACTATGTAGTCGAATATCCGATGAGCAAGAGTTGAAACTTCGACAATAGAAATGTAAGTCGAAAATTCGACAACTAATTCTATAATTTAAAAAAAATATTCAAAATTCAAAATTGCAAATTGAAATCCGACAAAATAGTACTTTTTGTCGAATGTCGTCGGAGTTTGGGTTGAAATCTTGTTGTTATTTATTCTAGTTTCTGAAGAATTTTTTTACGCATTCGTTACAGTATGCTACACACAATCATTTTTTAAGAACACTTAAACATAAATATATTTTTTCCTACATATTCTAAATATGTATTTTTTATTTAAAAATATTATATTTTCCATTTTTTTTCAAGTTCTAATGTGTCCTAACTCCTTAACTCAAAAAAAATGTTGTTAGTGGTTTTTCCATAATATTTTCAATTCTTAATCTTTTCAAAAACAAATTCTATGGCGCACTAGAAGACACCGACCTCTACATACTATAGCAAACACATTTCATTGTTATTTCATTATGACCTTCAAAGGATGCACCTACAAAATACATACCATTTTAAAGGAATGATCACTTAGATAATTATTTTAAAAAAATACTAATTTATTTTTGAAAAATAGCGTTGCACTAGTGCTATATTTTCTCTACATGCCTTCAATTTTTTGTAGCTTGAAGCCATCGTTTAGGCCCTTAAAGGATGCACCCACAAAAACATATACCTTATCATTTGCCTAAAAAATAGAAAGTGACTGTTAGAAAAAATTAAACTTGACATAGTTATAGGAATTTTCAATACATAAAACTTATATATTCAGAAACTTGATTCAATTTCATACATTTCATATATTTTACTCAAAGCAATATATTTTGTGTAAGTATCTCAAAAAATACAATGAAATTGAGGGATGCCTAATTTTTTAGTTTTCTTGTTCTTGCACTCAAGTCCATCTAGACATATTACAGTTAATGTTTTATATTCTCTGTTCAATCCTTGGAATCCTACACAAAATTTATCATGCTATATTGTAATGGTCTGGTTCTACATAATAAGTATAGCATGTGATGTATTACAATAACTTTCTTGTGACAAGATCTTTGAATTATTGTAGTCCGTAAATCTTATACAAGGAGATGTAATAGTTACTAATTTCATAGTTGACGGTGATTTTGGCTTTAGGAATTGCCAACTTGAAGGAGAATTTTACCTAAACATATTTTGATTAATGTGCAATGAGATGTCATTATAAACAAATGTCTACACACTTCTCATAATTATTTTTGCGAAAGCATATCTCTTAAATTTTATTCACAATTTTTCATTTAAATTATAGTTATTTTTTCAAAATAAATTATTTGAATCCCACTAGGGTTGGAGCAATTGGTAATGAGTAATTGAGATAATTTGTAAATGGAAGATCACCAGTCCAAATCCCATGTGGGTACATACCAGAAAAAAAAAATTATTTGAAAAAAATGGTCATTGAACAACCATAAAGGGAACACCAACCCATCAAGGATAGCCCCACAAATATAGGAATTACTCATAATATCATATTGAGAATATATGTTTGCAAATATACAAATATTGTTTTCTCGAACCAATTCATCCACAATAATGTGTTTTAATATATCTATTGGTTTGAATGATAATGATAATGATGATTATTAATTATTATTAAAATTAACTTTGTTTTATTTAACTTTAAAAAGAGAAAAGGAAAAAAATTGCTTTAGAGTGTTAATATAATTGTAACTTCAGAATGTATTCACTTGTATTTCTTATCTGTTGTAACCCAATGTTTATTCTGGGATGTTCTTATGTCATGTCATGCCCCGATGTTCTGATCGAGAGAATCAATAATGTAAACAAGTCATGTCAAGTCATTATGGGTAACCCTCCTATTGTCTAAGGGTTAAAGTCCCCACAGTTTCGGGGCACTAGGGTTATTAGACTCTCCTAGACAGGTCGGCCCTAGTAGGGTTTTAGTCATGTCGGGATTAGTATAAATAGAGAGTTTTACTCTCTATTTAGCACACAACTCATACAAACGCAAGTGTAGTGCATAGTTGAGGAAGAGAAAGACACTGGGGCTAGAGGAAAGAGCTTGTTGTTGTTGGGAGATTGTCTCGCTGTTTTTGGGTTTCACTTTGGTGCTGATTCTATCTCTGAGGAAGTTGCAGGGTTTTCTCCATTTATGGTTTCCTCGAGGAAAAACACTGTGTTCATTGTCTCTTGTGTTTGATTGTTGTGCTTGTTGTTCTCTCGGTTAAAGATCCTAATGATATGCTAGCTTAATGTTGTAAAAACTAACATGGTATCAGAGCTAACCTGAGAAGGAGACACTGTGCAGCTGTGGGAAATAGGGCTTCCTATTTTGTGGATCTCTCTCCACATATTTTCAGCAAAAGTAAGGTGGAATAACTCTCCTCCCTAGAGCACATATTTTTGTCAAAGTAGAATCCAATTCTGAGGTTTTTCAGTTTTGGACCCGACACTGCTTCCGAAAATTAGGGATTTTCACAGAAGAGGAATTTTTGAGTGAGTCTAGGCCTGGATTGATCTCCTCCCCAAAATCAAAGTTAGGGATCAATTTCAAAGCATTTGGTTGTACATAACTATGGAAAAGAAAAACTCTAATCTGCTCCTGAACCAATACTGTAGGATTTCACCTTCAAATCCAAATCTGACATCTTGACCTGGTAAGATCCAAATCTTTTGTATTTCCATTCGAGGTTCTCAGTTAAGATGTATCATCATACCAAGTTTGATGAAAATATTGAGGGAGATGATAACTTCCGATCCTGGAAGTATAGGATCTCCCTGGTCCTGTAAGAAAATGAGTTAGACTCCTATATCCAGGAGGAGCTTCTAGTTCCAGAGGGAGATGAGGCCAAAGCCTTACATAAGAAGAAGTTGGTTATGGAAAAAAGGATCATTGTTGATTCTATCAAGGATCACCTCGTTCCATAGGTGTCCTCCCTCAAGACACCCAAAGACATGTTTGATGCCCTACCCAAATTGTTTGAAGGGAATAACATCAATCGAAATATGACTCTAAGGAACCAGTTGAAGAATGTCAAGATCCAGAATGAGGAGTCCATCTAGTCATACTTCACAAGGGTCTCCCAGATCAAAGAACAACTAGAAGCTATAGTTGAAGAAGTAGAGAATAGAGAATTTGTGATGACAACATTGAATGGCCTCCCTGGGTCATGGGATTCTTTCATCCAAGGAATCTGTGCTAGAAAGAAGTTGGTCAAGTTCAGCAGACTATGGGAATAATTTTCTCAAGAATAAGCTCGGATAGCTGCTCGAGAAGAGAAGATGGAAAGTGAAGATCAAGCTCTCACTACACTCCAAGGAAGGAAGAAGGGAAAATCATCATCACCAAGGTAAGCATTGTCATTAGAAAAATAACTTTATGAGAAGGGATCCATCCAAACTCAGATGTTATACATGCGATGAAATAGGACACTTTGTTAAAAATTGTTCCAAGAATAAGAATGGATCCAAGAAGAAGAAGAAGTCCAAAAGAAGACATCATGCTCACACTGCTGAGGATGATTATCCTCCTAGGAAGAGAGTAAAACAAGAAAGTGAAGACTCTTCAAGTGAAAATGAATATGTTCTGATCTCCGCTCTCACGGGAACTATCACTCATGGAAGCAAAGATTGGCTTATTGATAGTGGGGCTTCCAAACACATGAGAAGTTTCAAAGAATCCTTTGAGAGACTATCCGAACGTAATTCACCTCATAAGGTGAAACTTGGGGATGACTACCAATATCCTATAAAAGGTAGTGGTGAATCCTCCTACAAGCTAGACTCTGGAAAGTCTATGAAAATGAAGGATGTTCTATTTGTACCAGGATTAATGAAGAATCTTCTATCCATATTGGCACTGGATGCAAAATGCATAAGGGTTGCATTCATACATGGTCAAGTCATCATGTGGCCAAGAGGAAAGACTATTAACGATGCACTAGTGATTGGAGAATAAGAAGGAGGTTTATAC
Source organism: Pseudotsuga menziesii (assembly GCA_001517045.1). Classification (NCBI taxonomy): domain Eukaryota; kingdom Viridiplantae; phylum Streptophyta; class Pinopsida; order Pinales; family Pinaceae; genus Pseudotsuga; species Pseudotsuga menziesii. Next base: position 51,688 of record LPNX010502816.1, on the reverse strand, counting down.
AAGCTGAAGGGACATCTAGAACAAGCTATGGTCCATGACATAGTAGAGCCAAATGAACTATGGCATAGAAGGCTTGCACATGTGAATTACAGACCACTACCACTTTCAAGCAAAGTTGTTGAAGGTATTCCAGAAATTCAAGCAAAACATGAAGGTGTCTTCAAAGGATGTGCAAAGGGGAAGAATACAAAGAGGACATTTCCAAGTAGCGAAAGCAAGGAAAAAGGAATCTTGGAAATCATCCACTCCAATGTATGCAGACCAATGTCATCAAGCTCACTAAGAGGGTATGTATATTATGTTTCTTTCATTGATGACTTTTCTAGGAAGACATGGATTTACTTCATGAAGAACAAAGATGAAGTTTTCAGCAAATTCAAGGAATTCAAAGCCTTGATCAAAAACCAAACAGAAAGAAGATCAAGACCTTTCGATCAGATAACGGCAGAGAATTCACATCAAATGAATTCAAAGACTTATATAAAGAATCATGGATTAAGAGGGAGTTGTCCACTCCTTACAATCCACAACAAAATAGGGTTGCAGAAAGGAAGAATAGAACCATCATGGAAGCTACAAGAGCAATGCTTCACGATCAGGATCTTCCTATCCACCTATGGGCAGAAGAAGCCATAACAACGGTGTATGTATAGAACCATAATCCACACAGAGTACTTGAGAACAAGACTCCTAAAGAAGTATTCTCCGATAAGAAACCAGAAGTCAGCCATCTCAGAATATTCGGCTGTCCAGTATACATACACATTCCAAAAGAGAAGAGAACAAAACTAGATCCTTCAGGAAAGAAGGGAATATTTGTGGGATACTCTGAAAGCTCAAAGGCTTATAGAATATACTTCCTAGGATACAAGAAGATCGACATCAGCAGGGATGTAACATTTGATGAAGACACAGCTTACAACAAATCCAGAAACAGACCTGGTGAAGAACCTGAAGAATCCGAAGCTCCCAGAATTCATGATACAACCATTAATGAAGAAATTCAAGAAGAATATTGAGAATTTGAAGAACCACAAAGACCTGTAGATCCACCTCAGGAAAAGAATCCTCATAAGAGGAAACATGCTTGGGTACATGAAATTATCAAAGGTGCGGAAAGATATGGGGCTCCAGAAGAGAATCACAGAGAAATAAAGAGAACCAGATCTTGCTTCGGATATGTATCCTTACTATGTGACTTTATCAAAGAAGAACCTTCCAGTTATGAAGAAGCGAAAAATGGAAAGAATAGAAGGATGCGATGATCGAAGAATATCAATCAATCATGAAGAATGATGTTTGGGATGTTGTCCCAAGCCCAAAAGGGAAGTCAGTTGTAACTTCTAAATGGATCTCCAAGATCAAGCATGCTGCGGGCAGTAGCATAGATAAATATAAGGCAATATTTGTGGCTCATGGCTTCTCATAGAAGGAAGGAATAGATTGTGAAGAAACCTTTGCTCTTGTAGCCAGATACACTTCCATCAGATCAGCACTTGCTTTAGCTGCAGTAATGACATGGAAGATACACCAAATGGATGTCAAGACTAATTTCTTGAATGGTGTAGTAGAAGAACAGGTGTATGTAGAACAACCACTTGGGTTTGAGACACATGACAGGGAGTCTCATGTGTGCAGACTGAAGAAAGCCCTGTATGGTTTGAAATAGGCACCTAGGACATGGTACAGCTGAATTGACATCTTTCTATCCAACTTGGGCTTTACCAAGAGCAAAGAAAATTCCAACCTTTACTACAAGGTTGAATATGGAAACCCCGTGATGCTTCTACTGTATGTAGATGATCCATTTGTGACAGTTATGGATGGTTTGATTGCTGATACAAAGAGAAAGCTTGCTACCGAGTTCGAAATGAAGGACTTGGGTATGATGGACTATTTTCTAAGTATGGAGGTGTTGCAAAGTGTGGATGGAACCTTCCTTGGACAAGAGAAGTATGCACTAGAGATACTGAAGAGGTTTGGGATGATGGACTGCAACGCTATGGCCACACCTATGGCATCAAACCTGAAGCTATTGAGTGATGCTTCATCCGAGTCGGTTGATGCTATGATGTATCATTAGATGATTGGGTCCTTGTTGTACCTGACGAAAACAAGACCAGACATTTGCTTTGGTGTGAACACCTTGAGCCAGTTCTTGACAAATCTGAGAAATGTTCACTTGATTGCTGCAAAGCATATTCTGAGGTACTTGAGGGGTACAATTGATTATGGGATCAAGTATGAGGAGAATTAGAAGATTAAATTCGAGGGTTATGTTGATTTAGATTGGGCAGGAAGTGCCATCGATAGGAAGATAACTTCAGGGTGTTGCTTTAGTATGGGATTAGGTGTGATCTCTTGGTTTAGCAGGAAGCAATCCTATGTGGGACTGAGTACAGCTGAAGCAGAGTATGTCGTAGCTTGTTCAGCTAGTTGTGAGGCAGTATGGCTATGGAAGCTACTATCTGGTTTATTTGATCTCCAGATGGATGCTACTTGCATACATTGTGACAACCAGAGTTGTGTGAAGTTGTCAGAGAATCCAATGTTCCATGACAAGTCAAAGCATATCGAGATCAAGTATCACTATATCAGGGATATGGTGCAGAGGGGAGCAATGAAGCTCCAGTATGTTGCGACAAAGGAACAGATAGCTAATGTGTTAAAAAAGCCATTGGCAAGGGTGAAGTTCAAGTACTTCAGGGAGAAGCTTGGTGTTCTCTAGATCGAGGTTTCCTCCAAGGGAAATTCTTGAGTCCCATAGCCATTTTGACAAATAGGTCAGATGTAAGGGCTAAGACATTCTATCATGGTGAGAGGATAGGTTCCTTCCATGTTAGATATGAATGCTGAATGCCATTCTGGGAATGGAGGTACCGAGTCAGTTACCAGGAACACTCAGTCTAGGACTGAGGGAGCCATTTTGACAAGTAGGTCAGATATAAGGGCTGAGCCATTCTATCATGGTTAAAGGATTAGGTTCCTCCCATGTCAGATGTGAGTGCTAGCCATTCTGTCGAGTAGGACAGATGTAAGGGAAACTTCCATTCTCCTGGAGAATGGAGGTTCCTAGTCAGTTACTAGTTAGCTTAGTCTGGGACTAGGGGGTATTCTGATGAGGGTGTAGGATTTGGTTCCTACTAGGTTAGATGTGAGTGCATGCCTTTTTGAACATGCAGACAGATTGGCTCCTTATATGTGTTGAATGTAAGTGCAGATCCTTTCTTCAATCATGTGTTGATCAGATATAAGTGCTGAGCCTTTCTTTGATCATGTGTTGATCAGATACAAGTGTTGTGCCTTTCTTTGATCATTGGTTGATTAGATATAAGTGCAGGATCCTTTTGGCATGGAGGATTGGTTCTTCACATGGCCAAGTGTAAGTGCTGGGCCTTTCTTTGATCATTGGTTGATCAGATGTAAGTGTTGGGCCTTTCTGACAGGGTTGTGGGCTTTATTACCACATGGTCAGATGTGAGTGCTGGGAATGCCTTTCTGATATAATTATAGGTTAGTTCCTACATGATCAGATGTAACTGCTGGGCAAAGAACTACATGGTGGCTAGGCCTACATCCAGCATGAAAAATGGCTGGCTCTGTAGAACTTCTTGTGACAAGAAGAATCATGAGATAGCACCTATGAAGAATCAATATTGATGATCTAGCAGAGATGATCCAGATCGAGTGATGATCCATATCCATAGATGATGCTCTAGAAATGATCCAGATCCAGTGATGATCAAGATCTAGGAATGATGCTACATAGATGATCCAGTGATGATGATCCAGATCAAGTGATGGTCCAAATCCAAAGACGAAGATGACGTGAAGACAAAGAATACTTGAAGATGTAGATAACAAGAAGACCTAGAGAAGAAGACCAGTGACGAAAATTGTGTCGAGAGAATACCTTCCTAGTTAAGAGGGAGTGTTAATGTAATTGTAACTTCAGAATGTATTCACTTGTATTTCTTATCTATTGTAACCCGATGTTTATTCTGGGATTTTCTTATTTCATGTCATGCCTCGATGTTTTGATCAAGAGAATCAATAATGTAAGCAAGTCATGTCAATTCATTATGGGTAACCCTCCTATTGTCTAAGGGTTAAAGTCCCCGCAGTTCTGGGGCACTAGGGTTATTAGACTCTCCTAGAGAGGTCATCCCTAGTAGGGTTTTAGTCTTGTCAATATTAGTATAAATAGAGATTTGGACTCTCTATTTAGCACACAACTCATACACACTCAAGTGTAGCGCATAGTTGAGGAAGAGAAAGACACTGGGGCTAGAGGAAAGAGCTTGCTACTGTTGGGAGATTGTCTTACTATTTTTGGGTTTCACTTTCATGTTGATTCTACCTCTGAGGAATTTGTGGGGTTTTCTCCATTTATGGTTTCCACAAGAAAAAACACTATGTTCATTGTCTCTTGTGTTTGATTGCTATGCTTGTTGTTCTCTCAGTTAAAGATCCTAATGATATGCTAGCTTAATGTTGTTAAAACTAACATAGAGAGTTTATTTTTATTCAAATTCCTTTAATACAAAAATAGTTTTTAAAACTATCATAAGTTAATAATTTTCATAAAATAAATAAAATTGTTGACAACTTATTATAATTATAGTAAATAGTTATACAAATTAATTTTTTTTATGTTAATGTAAAATTACTTTAACTAATTAAATTTCATAAACATATTTTTGAAAAATATAAATATAAAAAAATTTGATTAGTTATCAATGCCATAAATTTACTTATTCTTATGGTTAACATGCTTTAAAGTTCCTCGTGATAGCTACATCATGTTCACTAAATTGTCATTGATGCCAACAAGTGTGTATTGATGTGTCTTGGTACCCCTTGAGGAGCTGTTGAGGGTTAGAAGTCAATAAATGTAAAATCAGACATTTTTTCATTGTTCAATCCCAAGTATTAATCCCTTGGATCCCTTGGGACAATGCCAAAATCCCTATACACCCTTTAGAGCATTTAAGTTCCCCTAAGTTGTGTATATGGTTCGCCAGTTGTTTCTTTGGATTCCCTAGTACCAAAAAATATGACCTGGTACCCTAGAAAAATTCCATGGTGGGTTGAAGAAGTTTATAAATTCTATGAAAATTGAACCCAAGAGATAGATCAATTACACTCACAAAATTGCTAATCAAACATGCAAAATTCACACAAAAGGAGACTGAAATTGGAGCGTAAATTAATCATGTATTGAATAAGTGTACATTAACCAGCCATATGAATTAATAGGCTTCTTAAATATATAGTTACATGAGATATTCAAGAGCACTAGGTTTCTATTCGAATTAGTCAAAAAGCAGGCTTACTAAAACAAGTCAAATCCCCCATAGTTGCAAAAAGGACTTTCCAAATCCATGAAGATCCTAATGAATTAGCTAAATCAAGTGGGAAAGATAATTCATGGTGGAAATACAACTCATTCATGATTTTTTATGGAGAAAAGGAGGGAGGAGGATGTGGTCAAAAAACAAGGCAAGTTCCCCTAGACTAGCTTTTCCTTTATGCCTTAAATCAGATCTAAAGCAAGGCAACTTACAGAAAAAGTAGATATGCACTTTAAGGAATAATGAATAAATAAGACATGATAAATATGGTTCTAGGATGATTCCAAAGTTCTCCATGACCCAATTTAACAAATATTGACGTCTAGGAACATGTAGAAGTCAACTAGCATAGAGAGGGAATCTAGGATTCTAGGAATAAGACAAAAATTATTTAATTAATGTCAAATATGGGTAACTATGGGTTGATTATTCTAACACCCAACCTTAAGCCTGAATTTATGAGTAAATATCAGAAAATTATAGGGCCTAGCAACAAGGCTTAGTCACCCTTTTACATACTGCATGTCCATACAACCAAGGAAAGAGGCAAAAACTAATTGGGAAAATCCTCCCTTAAACATGGATAGGAAAACACTTTTTTTGGAAATATTGTCATCAATCATTATTCACCACATGATCAGAAATCCCCATTAGTGATTTGAGATTACTAAAGGTCTTCTCACAGAATACTTTGGTGAAGATGTCTTCTACTTGTTCTGAAGATACCATAGGAGGAGAACCTGCTTCTTCAAGCTTATCTTGATTTGCTTGAAATATTTCATGTTGAAATTGATGAGAAAATCTGAAGCATACTTTGACTGATGAACCTTGATTCCATGTTGGGATTGAACAATTTTGAGACCCAATAATTGGCTCAACAATCCCAAATCTGTCATAGAAAAGGCATGTTTCATTGCATCCTTCAAGGAGGCAATCTCTTTCTTTGAAATCCTTGTAATCAGAAGGTCATCCGCATAGAGAACAATTATCATTAAAGAACCATGAATCAGCTTCAAATAGACATTAGGATAAGACTTGCATCAAACAAAACTCAGTGACGGTAGAAAGCCATTAATCTTGGCATACCAATCCCTGGGGGGCTTACTTGAGCCCATACAATGATTTCTTCAACCTACACACTAAAGATGGATTAGATACAAAAAATTCTGGTTGCTGCATGTAAATCTATGTAGTTAAATCTCCATTCATAAATTCACACTTTACATCCATGTGATGCACCTCCCACTGCTTTGAAGCTGCAATGGCTAGGGAAAGCCTTATGGAGTCCATCTTTTCCACTGGTGCAAAGGTCTCATTGTAGTAAATACCATGTACCTGAGAGTATCCCTTGGCTACCAATATTGCCTTATATTTCAAATTTGAACCATTATTTGAAAACTTAGTTTTGAAGACCCAATTACACTTCACTAGTTTCCTCCCTGGGGGAAGATCAACTAGTTCCCATGTGTTGTTCTTCTGGAGCGACCTGGATTCTTCTTTCATGGTTGTTTTCCATATTGGATCATATGCTGCATATTCATATCTCTGTGGATCTGAATCTATCATCAAATAACACTTCTTAGCAAAGAGAGGATTTTTCACACAAAGGGCACTCTCAAATTGAGATCTAGTCCTCCTAGCGTCATTAGGATTTCAAGCTAGTTCCCCAGCTGCATGAATGGTCCTTGATTGTCACTTTGGTATTGTAGGGATGTTAGGATATGTAGTTAATTCATTATTATCATACATATCAGAATCAGAAAACTCATTAGTCTCTTCACTTACAATCAATGGCTGTGGTGGTGAAGAGGACTCTCCAACTTCAACTGCTGCTAAAAGCTCTTCTTCGAACTGAACACTTCTTTCAATGAAGGATTTGTTTGTGCTCAATTTGATCAGCTTGTACCCTTTTGAATATTCATAATACCCAACAAATAGGAACTCTTGGCTTTGGGGTTGCAAATCCTTCCTCTTTTCAGTTGGAATTCTATCCCAAGCCTTTGAGCCAAAAATCCTGAAATGGATCACATCTGGCTTGTGCTCACTCCAAGATTTGAAACGAGTCGTACCATTGAGATTATTATGTGGAACCCTATTCTAGATATAGGATGCATATTTTAAAGCTTCGGCCCAAAAATTTGGTGGCAAAGTTTTAGCCTCCATCATACAAGTTTCCATCTACTTTAGTGAGTTGGTCTTCCTCTCAGCAACACCATTTTGTTGTGGTGTGTAAGGGATAGGATGCTGCATTTGGATACCTGCACCCTTGCAATATTGGATGAACTCAGACTTGACATGCTCACCACCATTGTCAAATCTGAGGATCTTGAGTTTCCTCCTAGACTGATTTTCAACCAAGGCTCTAAAGACTTTGAAGAGGTCAAAAACTTCAGACCTATGAATTAGGAAGTGAACCCATCAAAACCTGGGAAAGTCATATATGAAGGTGAGTGCATATTTGGATTGAATCATGTACATATGAGGGAATGGACCAGCAATGTCACTGTGTATCAACTCAATAGGTGTAGAGGTTCTCTCATGACTAGCTCTCTCATACTTGTGCTCTGGAGTTTTCCTAGGATACAACCTTGAAAGACTCCCTTAGAAAACTTGATCTTTGGTAACCCTATGACCATGTCTTTTTCACTCAAATCAGAAAGATACTTGTATTTAAGATGGAAAAATATTTCATGCCAAAGCTTGCTTGCTTCACTAGCATGAGTAAGAAGAGCATAGGGGTTTGAGTAGGGTAGAAAATGGGAAAACTTGTATACCTTCGAAGTGTGATCAACAACACCTTTTGCTATGAATTTACCATTCGAATCTCAGTGATTTCCACTTCATTTGGGGAGAATATGAATTTCTTTGGAGACCTAGTGTGAGTCATTTGATACACTGACAAGAGATTAGAGGAAATACCTAGAACATACAACACATTATTGAACTTACCATGGTCAATATCAATCCTACCCTTTCCCATACTATCAGTCAGAGAGTTATCTCCGAAAACTATTGGAGGGACTTTCGACATGTCAAGAGAAGAGAAGATATATTTTGTTGAAACCATATGTCTGGAAGCTCCATAATCGATGATGAAACTAGGTGAGCTTGTGGTTCCAGCAACCAAGGCATGTACTCTCTCCTTTTCTTCTGAATTTGATCCTCCTTCCCTCTTCTTTGAGCAATCAAGAAGAGAGATGTTGTTCTTTTCCAGGAGTTGGGTCAACATGTCTATCTGTGTTTTCATACAAGAGCTCTTAGGATGATAGCCCTTATTGTAGTATGCGCACTTGCTCATTTCTCCTTTGTTATTCTTCTTTTGGGGGTTCTTCTTGGATCCTGAGGACTCCTCTTGAGACTTTTCCTTGTCTCTCTTTTTCTTAGGTGTATTTTTATCCTTTTTATTTCTTTTTGAATCCACCTTCAAATCTCCAGAAACCAAAGCTTGGTCTTTGGAAGGTTTGATGGTGCCCATCATCACCAAATTTTCTTGCTACTGAGTGAGGGATTCCATGAACTCAAAAAGCTTACGCATCTTCTAGGTTCAAGCTGTCAATTTAGTGGCATAGAAGGTCGAAACAAATATTGAATAGCTAGGACCAAGCTTTGAGAGAATGGTGAAAACTAGTTTCTCCTCCTTCTTTCCAATCCCACATTGTTTTAACTGTAAAACAAGGTAAAATAGAGTTGTAATGATTTGAAGCTACTGGGATTCAAGGAGATCAATTCATTCTTGATTTGATGTCCTCTCATATCATCTGTCTTTCCAAAAATATCTTCAAGCTTCTCCCAAACATCACTAGGAGATGTCAATGAATCAAGATGGAAGAGGAGCTCTCTTGAAATACTCAGACACAAAAGACCATAGCCCTCATCCCTCGTGTTGTGCCATTTAATTTTCTCTGCAGCTACATTGGGCTCTACCTCAATAGCCATGGTAATCCTATAGAGACCTTTCACTCTCAACAATATCTCCATCTCATCTTTCCATTCGAAGAAATTGAATGGAGTCAAGATGATCCTTTGAGATTGGTCCATATCTCAGCTCCTGTGCCCTTTAGTCAGTAGAATGTGCTCACAGTTAGTGATGTCAAACCTGAAACAACAATTTGGAAGGCATTAGAGGAAATTTCAACTCAAAATGGGCCTCCTAAAATGAACTAATAAAATAATAGTTAAAATAATAAAATAATATTTATTAATTTTGGAGGAAGAAAAGAAAAAAACTACTTTTTGTTTGTATTTTTGACATATCTCCCTGTGTTTTTACTCAAATTTCGATCGGGAGAGCTTGTTGGATGTGGAATTAAATTCTGCATCCAACGAGCACCCACTCGGCATACTTTTGATAGACCCCGCTACCCCAAAAACAAGAAATACCTGAAAAAATGAAATGATGATGTCAAAAAATAGGCTTACTAAAACAAGTTAAAATCCCCATAAGTGCAAAAAGGACTTTCCAAATCCATGAAGATCCTCACAGATTACCTGAATCAAGTGGGAAAGATAATGTGTGGTGGAAAGAAAACTCATTCATGCTTTTGTATGGAGAAAAGGAAGGAGGACGATGTAGTTAGAAAACAAGGCAACTTCCCCTACACTAGCTTTTCCTTTGTGCCTTAAAACGATGTAAATCAAGGAAGCTTTCAGAAAAAGAAAATATGCACTTTAAGGAATTAGGAATAAAGAAGACATGATAAATATGATTCCAGGATGATTCCAAAGCACTCCATGACCCATTTTAGCAATTATTGGAT
>LPNX010502816.1:0-18569 GCA_001517045.1 Pseudotsuga menziesii | reverse complement strand
TCCTCTTACCTCTAACCCGCTCTTCTTCCGCTAACTCTAACCCCACCCAATCCCTTCAATCCCTTTACAACCCATCACTCTCTCTCCATGTCTCTCACTATCCCCCCTTGTGTCTCTTCCTAGCACTAAAACCCCCCCTCATATATCTTTCTCTATCTCTCTCTCTCTCTCACACACACATCCTTCGGTCTCCCGTACCACCAACACCCACCCTCCTCCACTCTCTCTCACTCCCCAACTCATCCAAGTACACCTAAACCCCACCACCATATATATTCCCCAACCCTGTCTCTCTCTCTCAGTCACTCACATACACAAATGCATGCATGCGCGCGCGCGCGCACACACACACACATGAACACGCGCGCGCGTACACCCATGCACACACACACACACACACACACATCCATTCCACCCCTATCATTAACACCACCCTCCTCCACTCTCTCTCACTCCCCAAATCATCCATATACACCTAACCCCCATGCCCATATCTATTCCACAACCCTCTCTCTATCTCTATCTCTCCATATCTCTCTCTCTCTCTCACACACACACAAACATCCCTTTGTTTCCCCCTACCACTAACACCCCCCCTCCTACACTCTCTCTCACTCCAAAACTCATCCAACTACACCAAACCCACACACCCCTATATATTCCCCAAACCTCTCTCTCTCTCTCTCTCTCAATACCTCTCTCTCTCTCTCACACACACACACACACACATCCCTTTGTCTCTCCCTTCCACTAACACCCCCCCCTCATCCACTCTCCCTCACTCCCCAACTCATCCAACTACCCCTAACCCACACCCCCTATCTATTCCCCAAATCTCTCTCTATCTATCTCTCTCTCTCTCTCTCTCGCACATCCCTTTGTTTACCCCTCCCACTAACACCCCCCCCCTCCTCCACTCTCTCTCACTCCCCAACACATCCAACTACACCTAACCCACACCCCCTATCTATTCCCAACCCTCTCTCTCGCTCTCTCTCTCTCTCTCTCTCTCTCTCTCTCTCTCCATCTCACTCTTAGTAAACAATAGTCAACATACCATTATTCAACAGTATTCAATATTAGTAAACATAGTCAACATTCTTTAGTCATGTTAATCAATATTGGTTATTATTACCCATGTTTAATTAACAATAGTCAACATTAATTATCATTATTGACTTAGAAAATGATACTTATCATAAATCAACATTATTCACATGAGAATGCAACAAAATATGATTTTATATGTGAAATGTTTATATGTTACATAACCTTCTTTATTCTTTATTGAAAGTTGCGATCCAATGTTACATAACATTATGTACATACACAAAAATGTGTATTTTTGATCAGGTGATAGCTCGTTTAGAAAAAGACTTTTAAATTCTTCAGTATGTCCCACAACATAGCAAAAAATAGTAAAAACCAATATTGTTGTCATAAGTATGTTGCAATGTTTAAAATATAAAAAAGATGTTGTCTTTGACAACCTTTAGCAACCTGTTCAAAATATAAATAACTGCAAATTGTTCAAGAACAGTCCTATGTGCAAAATAAATATCATGTTTTGTATATAGTAAATATAAGAAAGTTTTTTGTAAAATCATAATAAAAGATAGAATGTTGCTCATTCTATAAATGGTCTGTCGTAATATTCCTTCATGCTTCCTTATTGACGTTCTCATATCTTCTAAAGCCCCGGGTCCATCTGCAACCCCTTATTTGAGGCTTTGTCTTCCTCTTTCTTGTTATCCCTGTAAACATGTTGGCATGAAAAGGAAACAAAAGAATTTAGAACCTCTTTAATGAAAGATAAGATGTTGGCAAGTCTTAGGTTTATGCATTGTTGAGTATTTTTAAATAGGGAATCCCATATGGGGATCCTATTTAGAAATAGACCATAAATATTAAAAATAGTAAAACCCCACAGATTCAAATCCTTGATAGTTCTTTCATTCCATCCAATTTCTAGACCTCCCTTGATAGTTTCTTATAACAGTAAAATATCAGGGTGTTGCAATCCAAGCACCCTCTTGAGTGTTGATCTTTTATGGGGACCATCTAGACCCCGATAGTTTAAGGACATAATTTTCATCTACGAAACTTCTTATGGGCTCTCACTGCTCTAATATACCTCTCAATAGACTGTTGTTTCTCCTCCAAGAGATCATTTTTAAATTTAGATTTTGCTTTGGAAATAAAGGATTTCCTTCCTCTCCCATTAGAATCCATGTTCGTATCTTTTCCCAAACAACCTAAAGCTATATTGGAGAAAGACGGGAGGAAATAACCAGAATCATACCAGTCTGGAGGGGATAGAGGAGAGTTAACATCATGGATAACAGGGTCAGGTTTAGCAGGTAGGGGAGACTCCTCCAAAGAAGCAATAGAGATGGATAAAGTGGCTAGTGTGAGCCGATATGAGATACTCAATTTTTTTAAACCCTCCACCTAATCCAAACCAGAAAGAGTAACATTATTTGCAAATAAATTTAAGGAAGGGGGAAGTGAGAAAGAGGAAATACCCAGGAAGGAAATCTGGACATCGACTGATCTTCCAACCTCCATGTCCAAAAATGGCACCGACTCCATATCCTCTTCAATTATATCATCCATGTCAACACTCATAGGGTCCATAGGAATCGAGGGTAGAGTAGAAAGAGGTTCTGTAAATCCCTCTTCCACCTCAGCCTCCTTTTCTCCTTGCTGGTGACGACGACCTTTGAGGGTTTGGACTGTGAGCTTGCAATATGAGATCGGGTGCCCGTAAGCATGACAAATCCTGCAACGAAAAGGGACATTTTCATAGTCCAAATTCTGCTTAAAAACATAGGCCCCCTAACTCAACATCATGTATTTTTGCTATCCCTTCTCAAACATTTATGCTAACCAATATTCTGGAAACCTTCTATTGTTTAGTCTCCAGGAAGGAGAGGTATTCTTCTAAAATGTCCCTAGAATGTTCCCAATGTTTTTTAAATGTTCCTCCATCTAGCATTGAAGTGGGATCCCTAGAAGCCGCACCCACAATGGCACAATATCAACTCCTTCCATGTTGGCATCGAAATGGGGGTTCCAAGGTTTGAGAAGCAGAGGCAAATGATCTAGCATCCAATTTCAATTTAAAATCTAATGAAGATGTTTTGGTTGCTTAAATTTAAATGCAAACCAACCTCTAGTAAGGGCCATGACTTCTAGAACAGAGCTTAGGGGCTCCAACCAACTATCCACTACCCACTGTACCATAGTCTACAGAGAGAAGACTCGCCCCTCCAGAGTTCAGTTAGACATATCTAGAACCTAATGGATAATAATTTCCTCACCCATCACGTAATTGTATCCAACCCTCTTTGATTTAATCAAGTTTTTATGGTTCCTCTTATGAGCACCCATGCTCCCAGCCCTAACTTCGGCCTCATTGCTGAGCTTTTTCCAAAAAAACCTTCTCATCCTGGAATAGAGCAGCCCTATTGCTCAAGAGGTTGAATGAAATGGGAAATGGAACCTTGTTCCTCGTCACGTAGATATTTGGAGCTTGTAATCATTAAAGGATTTGAGCCTCCACCCAATTTCATCACTGAGCCCGATCCATTGACCACACCCTCCACCACCCCACCATGTTCGAACTATGCTCCAGCATAACCTATCCCCACCGTCAATGGTGTGTAAATTGTTTCCTCAATCCACTTCTTCCTGTTACGAGCATCTCCAGCAAATCCATCTCCAACGAAAGACTGTGAACCCTCAGGAAACCTAAATGATGGAGGGGAAGATAGCAGGAAGTATGAAGGGGAGAAACCCTCCACATGGTGCACAAGATAAAAAAAAGTCTTTGTGGATCCTTCAACCTAGGGAGGAGGGGAAACCTTCACCTCATTAGGCCCACTACCACCTGTAAAAATCCACATGTCACATGCTTCCACCCAGTCGCTAGAATAGTTAATCTATTCACCATATTCCATCTTGTCAATCAAAAGGATAAAAATAGTAGTAAATCCAATAATTACCTGCAGGTAAAAACCGCACCCAATTCTTGTCCACAGATACAGATAAAAACATATTTCCCCAGGTTAATATGGAATACCTCTCGATCCTGTCTTAGTATCTGACCAAGCCACCGTCAGCAAGTCATACGGGCTCGTCTCTCCTTCAAGGCCCTACGTCGCTAATTCGATGATGCTTCGTTGCATATCCGACTCCTGTGTGGTTGGACATCTAACCACTATGTAGTCGAATATCCGATGAGCAAGAGTCGAAACTTCGACAATAGAAATGTAAGTTGAAAATTTGACAACTAATTCTATAATTTAAAAAAAAATATTCAAAATTCAAAATTGCAAATTGAAATCCGACAAAATAGTACTTTTTGTCGGATGTCGTCGGATTTTGGGTTGAAATCTTGTTGTTATTTATTCCAGTTTCAGAAGAATTTTTTTTACGCATTCATTACAGTATGCTACACACAATCATTTTTTAAGAACACTTAAACATAAATATTTTTTTCCTACATATTCTAAATATGTATTTTTTATTTAAAAATATTATATTTTCCATTTTTTTTCAATTTCTAATGTGTCCTAACTCCTTAACTCAAAAAAAATGTTGTTAGTGCTTTTTCCATAATCTTTTCAATTCTTAATCATTTCAAAAACAAATTCTATGGCGCACTAGAAGACACCGACCTCTACATACTATAGCAAACACATTTCATTGTTATTTCATTAAGACCTTCAAAGGATGCACCTACAAAAGACATACCATTTTAAAGGAATGATCACTTAGATAATTATTAAAAAAATACTAATTTATTTTTGAAAAATAGTGTTGCACTAGTGCTATATTTTCTCTACATGCCTTCAATTTTTTGTAGCTTGAAGCCATCGTTTAGGCCCTTAAAGGATGCACCCACAAAAATATATACCTTATCATTTGCCTAAAAAATAGAAAGTGACTATTAGAAAAAATTAAACTTGACATAGTTATAGGAATTTTCAATACATAAAACTTATATATTCAGAAACTTGATTCAATTTCATACATTTCATATATTTTACTCAAAGCAATATATTTTGTGCAAGTATCTCAAAAAATACAATGAAATTGAGGGATGCCTGATTTTTCAGATTTCTATTGCATCTAACATGCCAAAAGTGACCATCATGTTCTTGCACTCAAGTCCATCTAGACATATTACAGTTAATGTTTTATATTCTCTATTCAATCCTTGGAATCCTACACAAAATTTATGACGCTATATTGTAATGGTCTGGTTCTACATAATAAGTATAGCATGTGATGTATTACAATAACTTTCTTGTGACAAGATCTTTGAATTATTGTAGTCCGTAAATCTTATACAAGGAGATGTAATAGTTACTAATTTCACAGTTGACGGTGATTTTGGCTTTAGGAATTACCAACTTGAAGGAGAATTTTACCTAAACATATTTTGATTAATGTGCAATGAGATGTCATTATAAACAAATGTCTACACATTTCTCATAATTATTTTGGCGAAAGCATATCTCTTAAATTTTATTCACAATTTTTCATTTAAATTATAGTTATTTTTTCAAAATAAATTATTTGAATCCCACTAGGGTTGGAGCAATTGGTAATGAGTAATTGAGATAATTTGTAAGTGGAAGCTCACCAGTCCAAATCCCATGTGGGTACATACCAGAAAAAAAAATTATTTGAAAAAAATGGTCATTGAACAACCATAAAGGGAACACCAACCCATCAAGGATAGCCCCACAAATATAGGGATTACTAATAATATCATATTGAGAATATATGTTTGCAAATGTACAAATATTGTTTTCTCAAACCAATTCATCCACAATAATGTGTTTTAATATATCTATTGGTTTGAATGATAATGATAATGATGATTATTAATTCTTATTAAAATTAACTTTGTTTTATTTAACTTTAAAAAGATAAAAAGAAAAAAATTGCTTTAGAGTGTTAATGTAATTGTAACTTCGAAATGTATTCACTTGTATTTCTTATCTGTTGTAACCCAATGTTTATTCTGGGATGTTCTTATGTCATGTCATGCCCTGATGTTCTGATCGAGAGAATAAATAATGTAAACAAGTCATGTCAAGTCATTATGGGTAACCCTCCTATTGTCTAAGGGTTAAAGTCCCCACAGTTTCGGGGCACTAGGGTTATTAGACTCTCCTAGAGAGGTCGGCCCTAGTAGGGTTTTAGTCATGTCGGGATTAGTATAAATAGAGAGTTGGACTCTCTATTTAGCACACAACTCATACACACTCAAGTGTAGTGCATAGTTGAGGAAGAGAAAGACACTGGGGCTAGAGGAAAGAGCTTGCTATTGTTGGGAGATTGTCTTGCTGTTTTTGGGTTTCACTTTGGCGCTGATTCTATCTCTGAGGAAGTTGTAGGGTTTTCTCCATTTATGGTTTCCTCGAGAAAAAACATTATGTTCATTGTCTCTTGTGTTTGATTGCTGTGCTTGTTGTTCTCTCGGTTAAAGATCCTAATCATATGCTAGCTTAATGTTGTAAAAACTAACATGGTATCAGAGCTAACGTGAGAAGGAGACACTGTGCAGCTATGGGAACTAGGGCTTCCTATTTTGTGGATCTCTCTCCACATATTTTCAGCAAAAGTAAGTTGGAATAACTCTCCTCCCTAGAGAGCATCTTTTTGTCAAAGCGGAATCCAATTCTGAGGTTTTTCAGTTTTGGACCCGACACTGCTGCCAAAAATTAGAGATTTTCACAGAAGAGGAATTTTTCAATGAGCCTAGGCCTAGATTGATCTCCTCCCAAAAATAAAAGTTAGGGATCAATTTCAAAGCATTTGGTTGGACAGAACTATGGAAAACAAAAACTCTAATCTGCTCCTGAACCAGTACTGTAGGATTTCAGCTTCAAATCCAGATCCAACATCTTGACCTGGTAAGATCTAAATCTTTTGTATTTCCATTCGAGGTTCTCAGTTAAGATGTCTCATCATACCAAGTTTGATGAAAATATTGAGGGAGCTGATAACTTCCGAGCCTGGAAGTATAAGATCTCCCTGGTCCTGGAAGAAAATGAGTTAGACTCCTATATCCAGGAGGAGGTTCTAGTTCCAGAGGGAGATGAGGCCAAGGCCTTACATAAGAAGAAGTTGGTTATGGAAAAAAGGATCATTGTTGATTCTATCAAGGATGACCTCGTTCCATAGGTGTCCTCCCTCAAGACACCCAAATCCATGTTTGATTCCCCACCCAAATTGTTTGAAGGGAAGAACATCAATCGAAAGATGACTCTAAGGAACCAGTTGAAGAATGTCAAGATATAGAATGAGGAGACCATCCAGTCATACTTCACAAGGGTCTCCCAGATCAAAGAACAACTAGAAGCTATAGTTGAAGAAGTAGAGAATGGAGAATTTGTGATGACAACATTCAATGGCCTCCCTGGGTCATGGGATTCTTTCATCCAAGGAATCTGTGCTAGAAAGAATTTGGTCAAGTTCAGCAGACTGTGGGAATAATTTTCTCAAGAAGAAGCTCGGATAGCTACTCAAGAAGAGAAGATGGAAAGTGAATATCAAGCTCTCACACTACACTCCAAGGAAGGAAGAAGGGAAAATCATCATCACCAAGGTAAGCATTCTCATTAGAAAAATAACTTTATGAGAAGGGATCCATCCAAACTCAGATGTTATACATGCGATGAAATAGGACACTTTGCTAAAAATTGTCCCAAGAATAAGAATGGATCCAAGAAGAAGAAGAATTCCAAAAGAAGAAATCATGCTCACACTGCTGAGGATGATTATCCTCCTAGGAAGAGAGTAAAACAAGAAAGTGAAGACTCTTCAAGTGAAAATGAATATGTTCTGATCTCAGCTCTCATGGGAGCTGTCACTCATGGAAGAAAAGATTGGCTTATTGATAGTGGGACTTCCAAACACATGACAAGTTTCAAAGAATCCTTTGAGAGACTATCCAAACATAATTCACCTCATAAGGTGAAACTTGGGGATGACTACCAATATCCTAAAAAAGGTAGTGGTGAATCCTCCTACAAGCTAGACTCTGGAAAGTCTATGAAAATGAAGGATGTTCTATTTGTACCAGGATTAACGAAGAATCTTCTATCCATATCAGCACTGGATGCAAAAGGCATAAGGGTTGCATTCATAGATGGTCAATTCATCATGTGGCCAAGAGGAAAGACTATTAACGATGCACTAGTGATTGGAGAATAAGAAGGAGGTTTATACAAGCTTAAGGGACATCTAGAACAAGCTATGGTCCATGACATAGTAGAGCCAAATGAACTATGGCATAGAAGGCTTGTACATGTGAATTACAGATCAGTGCCACTTGCAAGCAAAGCTGTTGAAGGTCTTCCAAAAATTCAAGCAAAACATGAAGGTGTCTGCAAAGGATGTGCAAAGGGGAAGAATACAAAGAGGACATTTCCAAGTAGCTAAAGCAAGAAAAAAGGAATCTTGGAAACCATCCACTATGATGTATGCAGACCAATGTCATCAAGCTCACTAAGAGGGTATGTATATTATGTTTCTTTCATTGATGACTTTTATAGGAAGACATGGATTTACTTCATGAAGAACAAAGATGAAGTTTTCAGCAAATTCAAGGAATTCAAAGCCTTGATAAAAAACCAAATAGAAAAGAAGATCAAGACCTTTCGATCAGATAACGGCGGAGAATTCACATGAAATGAATTCAAATACTTATGTAAAGAATCAGGGATTAAGAGGGAGTTGTCCACTCCTTACAATCCACAACAGAATATGGTTGCAGAAAGGAAGAATAGAACCATCATTGAAGCTACAAGAGCAATGCTTCATGATCAGGATCTTCCTATCCACCTATGGGCAGAAGCAGCCATAACAGCGGTGTATGTATAGAACCGTACTCCACACAGAGTACTTGAGAACAAGACTCCTAAAGAAGTCTTCTCCGATAAGAAACCAGAAGTCAGCCATCTCAGAATATTTGGCTGTCCGGTATACATACACATTCCAAAAGAGAAGAAAACAAAACTAGATCCTTCAGGAAAGAAGGGAATATTTGTGGGATACTCTGAAAGCTCGAAGGCTTATAGAATATACTTCCTAGGATACAAGAAGATCGACATCAGCATGGATGTAACATTTGATGAAGACACAGCTTACAAAAAATCCAGAAAGAGACCTGGTGAAGAACCTGAAGAATCTAAAGCTCCCAGAATTCATGATACAACCATGAATGAAGAAATTCAAGAAGAATATTGAGAATTTGAAGAACCACAAAGACCTGTAGATCCACCTCAGGAAAGGAATCCTCATAAGAGGAAACATGCTTGGGTACGTGAAATTATCAAAGGTGTAGAAAGATATGGGGCTATAGAAGAGAATCACAGAGAAATAAAGAGAAACAGATCTTGCTTCGGATATGTAGCCTTACTATGTGACTTTATCAAAGAAGAACCTTCCAGTTATGAAGAAGCGACAAAATGGAAAGAATGGAAGGATGCAATGATCGAATAATATCAATCAATCATGAAGAATGATGTTTGGGATGTTGTCCCAAGCCTAAAAGGGAAGTCAGTTGTAACTTCCAAATGGATCTCCAAGATCAAGCATGCTGCGTGCGGTAGCATAGAGAAATATAAGGCAATATTTGTGGCTCATGGCTTCTCACAGAAGGAAGGAATAGATTATGAAGAAACCTTTGCTCCTGTATCCAGATACACTTCCATCAGATCAGTACTTGCTTTAGCTGCAGTAATGAAATGGAAGATACACCAAATGGATGTCAGGACTAATTTCTTGAATGGTGTAGTAGAAGAATAGGTGTATGTAGAAAAACCACTTGGGTTTGAGACACATGAAAGGGAGTCTCATGTGTGTGGACTGAAGAAATCCTTGTATGGTTTGAAATAGGCACCCAAGACATGGTACGGCTGAATTGACAGCTTTCTATCCAAGTTGGGCTTTACCAAGAGCAAAGCAAATTCCAACCTTTACTACAAGGTTGAATATGGCAACCCCGTGATGCTTCTACTGTATGTAGATTATCTATTTGTGACAGTTATGGATGGGTTGATTGCCGATACAAAGAGAAATATTGCTGCTGAGTTCGAAATGAAGGACTTGGGTATGATGGACTATTTTCTAAGTATGGAGGTGTTGCAGAGTGTGGATGGAACCTTCCTTGGACAAGAGAAGTATGCAGTAGAGATCCTGAAGAGGTTTGGGATGATGGACTGCAAGGCTATGGCCACACCTATGGCATCAAAACTGAAGCTATTTAGTGATGCTTCATCTGATTCAGTTGATGCTATGATGTATCATCAGAGGATTGGGTCCTTGATGTACCTGAAAAACACAAGACCAGACATTTGCTTTGCTGTGAACACCTTGAGCCAGTTCTTGACAAATCTGAGAAATGTTCACTTGATTGCTGCAAAGCATATTCTGAGGTACTTGAGGGGTACAATTGATTATGGGATCAAGTACGAGGAGAATCACAAGATTAAATTGGAGGTTTATGTTGATTTAGATTGGGCAGGAAGTGCCATCGATAGGAAGATCACTTTAGGGTGTTGCTTTAGTATGGGATCAAGTGTGATCTCTTGGTTTAGTAGGAAGCAATCCTATGTGGCACTGAGTATAGCTGAAGCAGAGTATGTCATAGCTTGTTCAGCTAGTTGTGAGGCAGTATGGCTGCGGAAGCTACTGTCTGGTTTATTTGATCTCCAGATGGATGCTACTTGCATACATTGTGACAACCAGAGTTATGTGAAGTTGTCAAAGAATCCAGTGTTCCATGACAAGTCGAAGCATATCAAGATCAAGTATCACTATATCAGGGATATGGTGCAGAGGGGAGCAATGAAGCTCCAGTATGTTGTGACAAAGGAACAGATAGCTAATTTGTTGACAAAGCCATTGGCAAGGGTGAAGTTCGAGTACTTTAGGGAGAAGCTTGGTGTTCTCTAGATCGAGGTTTCCTCCAAGGGAAATTCTTGAGTCCCATAGCCATTCTGACAAATAGGTCAGATGTAAGGGCTAAGCCATTCTATCATGGTGAGAGTATAGGTTCCTTCCATGTTAGATATGAGTGCTGAATGCCATTCTAGGAATGGAGGTACCTGGTCAGTTACCACGAACACTCAGTCTAGGACTGAGAGAGCCATTTTGACGAGTAGGTCAGATATAAGGGTTGAGCCATTCTATCATGGTTAAAGGATTAGGTTCCTCCCATGTCATATGTGAGTGCTAGCCATTCTGTCGAGTAGGACAGATGTAAGGGAAACTGCCATTCTCCTGGAGAATGGAGGTTCCTGGTCAGTTACTAGTTAGCTTAGTTTGGGACTAGGGGGCATTCTGACGAGGGTGTAGGATTTGGTTCCTACTATGTTAGATGTGAGTGCATGCCTTTTCGAACATGCAGATAGATTGGTTCCTTGTATGTGTTGAATGTAAGTGCAGATCCTTTCTTTGATCATGTGTTGATCAAATATAAGTGCTGAGCCTTTCTTTGATCATGTGTTGATCAAATACAAGTGTTGTGCCTTTCTTTGATCATTGGTTGATCAGATATAAGTGCAGGAGCCTTTTGGCATAGAGGATTGGTTCTTTGCATGGCCAAGTGTAAGTGTTGGGCCTTTCTTTGATCATTGGTTGATCATATGTAAGTGCTGGGCCTTTCTGATAGGGTTGTGGGCTTTGTTACCACATGGTCAGATGTGAGTGCTGGGCATGCCTTTCTGATATTATTATAGGTTAGTTCCTACATGATCAGATGTAACTGCTAGGCGAAGACCTACATGGTGGCTAGGCCTACATCCAGCATGAAAAAGGGCTGGCTCTATAGAACTTCTTATGACGAGAAGAATCATGAGATAGTACCTATGAAGAATTAGTATTGATGATTTAGTAGAGATGATCCAGATCGAGTGATGATCCATATCTAGAGATGATGCTCTAGAAATGATCCAGATCGAGTGATGATCCATATCTAGAGATGATGCTCTAGAAATGATCCATATCGAGTGATGATCAAGATCTAGGAATGATGCTACATAGATGATCTAGTGATGATGATCCAGATCGAGTGATGGTCCAGATCCAAAGACGATGATGACATGAAGACAAAGAAGACTTGAAGACAATGATGACTTGAAGATGCAGATGACAAGAAGACCCAGAGAAGAAGACCAGTGATGAAAATTGTGTCGAGAGAATACCTTCCTAGTTAAGAGGGAGTGTTAATGTAATTGTAACTTCAGAATGTATTCACTTGTATTTCTTATCTATTGTAACCCGATGTTTATTCTGGGATGTTCTTATGTCATTTCATGCCTCGATGTTTCGATCGAGAGAATCAATAATGTAAACAAGTCATGTCAAGTCATTATGGGTAACCCTCCTATTGTCTAAGGGTTAAATTCCCCGCAGTTACGGGGCACTAGGGTTATTAGACTCTCCTAGAGAGGTCATCCCTAGTAGGGTTTTAGTCATGTCAATATTAGTATAAATAG
This sequence comes from Pseudotsuga menziesii, assembly GCA_001517045.1. NCBI lineage: Eukaryota > Viridiplantae > Streptophyta > Pinopsida > Pinales > Pinaceae > Pseudotsuga > Pseudotsuga menziesii. Next base: position 6,045 of record LPNX010502816.1, on the reverse strand, counting down.
AGAGTTGGACTCTCTATTTCGCACACAACTCATACACACTCAAGTGTAGCGCATAGTTGAGGAAGAGAAAGACACTAGGGCTAGAGGAAAGAGCTTGCTACTGTTGGGAGATTGTCTTAATGTTTTTGGGTTTCACTTTCATGCTGATTCTACCTCTGAGGAAATTGTGGGGTTTTCTCCATTTATGGTTTCCACAAGAAAAAACACTATGTTCATTGTCTCTTGTGTTTGATTGTTGTGCTTGGTGTTCTCTCAGTTAAAGATCCTAATGATATGCTAGCTTAAGGTTGTTAAAACTAACATAGAGACTTTATTTTTATTCAAATTCCTTTAATACAAAAATAGTTTTTAAAACTATCATAAGTTAATAATTTTCATAAAATAAATAAAATTGTTGACAACTTATTATAATTATAGTAAATAGTTATACAAATTAATTTTTTTATGTTAATGTAAAGTTACTTTAACTAATTAAATTTCATAAACATATTTTTGAAAAATATAAATATAAAAAAAATTGATTAGTTATCAATGCCATAAATTTACTTATTCTTATGGTTAACATGCTTTAAAGTTCCTCGTGACAACTACATCATGTTCACTAAATTGTCATTGATGCCAACAAGTGTGTATTGTTGTGTCTTGGTGCCCCTTGAGGAGCCGTTGAGGCTTAGAATTCAATAAATGTCAAATGATACCTTTTTTCCTTGTTCAATCCCAAGTATTAAGCCCTTGGATCCCTTGGGACAATTCCAAAATCCCTATACACCCTTTAGAGCATTTAAGTTCCCCTAAGTTGTTTATATGGTTCGCCAGTTGTTTCTTTGGATTCCCTAGTACCAAAACATATGACCTAGTACCCTAGAAAAATTCCATGGTGGGTTGAAGAAGTTTATAAATTCTATGAAAATTGAACCCAAGAGATAGATCAATTACACTCACAAAATTGCTAATCAAACATGAAAAATTCACACAAAAGGAGACTGAAATTGGAGCGTAAATTAATCTTGTATTGAATAAGTGCACATTAGCCAGCCATATGAATTAATAGGCTTCTCAAATATATATTTACATGAAAGATTCAAGAGCACTAGGTTTCTATTCGAATTAGTCAAAAGGCATGCTTACTAAAACAAGTCAAATCCCCCATAGTTGCAAAAAGGACTTTCCAAATCCATGAAGATACTAACGAATTAGCTAAATCAAGTGGGAAAGATAATGCATTGTGGAAATACAACTCATTCATGATTTTTTATGGAGAAAAGGAGGGAGGAGGATGTGGTGAAAAAACAAGGCAAGTTCCCCTAGACTAACTTTTCCTTTATGCCTTAAATAAGATCTAAAGCAAGGCAGCTTTCAGAAAAAGTAGATGTGCGCTTTAAGGAATCATGAATAAATAAGACATGAGGTCAGTTTTCTTTAGTGCACCACAAAATTTGTTTTCAAAATGGTTGAGAAACTAAAGAGTTATGGATGAAACAATAAGAGTGTTTTTCTTGATTTGAGGAGTGATGAGACAAGATAAATAAGAAAAAATACAAAAAATATATATATATTTTTGTTAAAAATTACATATTTGGAATATGTAAAAAAAACCATATATGTTTCTAAGATTTCATAAAAAACTGGAGGTGTGCATCGTACTGTAACCAACAGCTAAACAAGAGAAAACTGAAAATTTGGATATAATGATCAATTAGCCAAGTTTTATCATACTCTAATGCATAGGCATGTTGAATCCGAAGCAGATTCCGAAGCAAACACATAGGCATAAGAATGTCATGCCACCATGGGTGGAGCGTTGAATTTATCATTTGGAGGGAATACATTTTTGAATTTTAAAAAAACACGCGCTCGTTATATTCAAGCAAACTGAGTGCGCATTTTTAAATACTACAACGAGTGTGCATTTTATTAAATCAAAATGAGTGCACGTTTTTAAATACTAAAATGAGTGCTTGTTACATCACTATAGAATTGACCACATTGTCAATTATACCAATACTTTTATTATTTTATGTCCCCCCCCACTCCCCTCTTCCCCATAACTCTTACTAACCCCCCCTCCTCTTCTCCCTACCTCTAACCCCCATGCCCCCATTACATCCCCTATACAGCACCTAGACAGGCCCACTCACATGCACAGGTCACATCCATAGGTCTTCCCTTACCACTAACACCCCCCTCCCCTATATCCCTCCCAAACCAATCCAACTACCTCTAAACCCCACCCCCCTATTACATCCCCTATACAGCACCTAGACAGGCCCACTCACATGCACAGGTCACATCCATAGGTCTTCCCTTACCACTAACACCCCCCTCCCCTATATCCCTCCCAAACCAATCCAACTACCTCTAAACCCCACCCCCCTATTACATCCCCTATACAGCACCTAGACAGGCCCACTCACATGCACAGGTCACATCCATAGGTCTTCCCTTACCACTAACACCCCCCTCCCCTATATCCCTCCCAAACCAATCCAACTACCTCTAAACCCCACCCCCCTATTACATCCCCTATACAGCACCTAGACAGGCCCACTCACATGCACAGGTCACATCCATAGGTCTTCCCTTACCACTAACACCCCCCTCCCCTATATCCCTCCCAAACCAATCCAACTACCTCTAAACCCCACCCCCCTATTACATCCCCTATACAGCACCTAGACAGGCCCACTCACATGCACAGGTCACATCCATAGGTCTTCCCTTACCACTAACACCCCCCTCCCCTATATCCCTCCCAAACCAATCCAACTACCTCTAAACCCCACCCCCCTATTACATCCCCTATACAGCACCTAGACAGGCCCACTCACATGCACAGGTCACATCCATAGGTCTTCCCTTACCACTAACACCCCCCTCCCCTATATCCCTCCCAAACCAATCCAACTACCTCTAAACCCCACCCCCCTATTACATCCCCTATACAGCACCTAGACAGGCCCACTCACATGCACAGGTCACATCCATAGGTCTTCCCTTACCACTAACACCCCCCTCCCCTATATCCCTCCCAAACCAATCCAACTACCTCTAAACCCCACCCCCCTATTACATCCCCTATACAGCACCTAGACAGGCCCACTCACATGCACAGGTCACATCCATAGGTCTTCCCTTACCACTAACACCCCCCTCCCCTATATCCCTCCCAAACCAATCCAACTACCTCTAAACCCCACCCCCCTATTACATCCCCTATACAGCACCTAGACAGGCCCACTCACATGCACAGGTCACATCCATAGGTCTTCCCTTACCACTAACACCCCCCTCCCCTATATCCCTCCCAAACCAATCCAACTACCTCTAAACCCCACCCCCCTATTACATCCCCTATACAGCACCTAGACAGGCCCACTCACATGCACAGGTCACATCCATAGGTCTTCCCTTACCACTAACACCCCCCTCCCCTATATCCCTCCCAAACCAATCCAACTACCTCTAAACCCCACCCCCCTATTACATCCCCTATACAGCACCTAGACAGGCCCACTCACATGCACAGGTCACATCCATAGGTCTTCCCTTACCACTAACACCCCCCTCCCCTATATCCCTCCCAAACCAATCCAACTACCTCTAAACCCCACCCCCCTATTACATCCCCTATACAGCACCTAGACAGGCCCACTCACATGCACAGGTCACATCCATAGGTCTTCCCTTACCACTAACACCCCCCTCCCCTATATCCCTCCCAAACCAATCCAACTACCTCTAAACCCCACCCCCCTATTACATCCCCTATACAGCACCTAGACAGGCCCACTCACATGCACAGGTCACATCCATAGGTCTTCCCTTACCACTAACACCCCCCTCCCCTATATCCCTCCCAAACCAATCCAACTACCTCTAAACCCCACCCCCCTATTACATCCCCTATACAGCACCTAGACAGGCCCACTCACATGCACAGGTCACATCCATAGGTCTTCCCTTACCACTAACACCCCCCTCCCCTATATCCCTCCCAAACCAATCCAACTACCTCTAAACCCCACCCCCCTATTACATCCCCTATACAGCACCTAGACAGGCCCACTCACATGCACAGGTCACATCCATAGGTCTTCCCTTACCACTAACACCCCCCTCCCCTATATCCCTCCCAAACCAATCCAACTACCTCTAAACCCCACCCCCCTATTACATCCCCTATACAGCACCTAGACAGGCCCACTCACATGCACAGGTCACATCCATAGGTCTTCCCTTACCACTAACACCCCCCTCCCCTATATCCCTCCCAAACCAATCCAACTACCTCTAAACCCCACCCCCCTATTACATCCCCTATACAGCACCTAGACAGGCCCACTCACATGCACAGGTCACATCCATAGGTCTTCCCTTACCACTAACACCCCCCTCCCCTATATCCCTCCCAAACCAATCCAACTACCTCTAAACCCCACCCCCCTATTACATCCCCTATACAGCACCTAGACAGGCCCACTCACATGCACAGGTCACATCCATAGGTCTTCCCTTACCACTAACACCCCCCTCCCCTATATCCCTCCCAAACCAATCCAACTACCTCTAAACCCCACCCCCCTATTACATCCCCTATACAGCACCTAGACAGGCCCACTCACATGCACAGGTCACATCCATAGGTCTTCCCTTACCACTAACACCCCCCTCCCCTATATCCCTCCCAAACCAATCCAACTACCTCTAAACCCCACCCCCCTATTACATCCCCTATACAGCACCTAGACAGGCCCACTCACATGCACAGGTCACATCCATAGGTCTTCCCTTACCACTAACACCCCCCTCCCCTATATCCCTCCCAAACCAATCCAACTACCTCTAAACCCCACCCCCCTATTACATCCCCTATACAGCACCTAGACAGGCCCACTCACATGCACAGGTCACATCCATAGGTCTTCCCTTACCACTAACACCCCCCTCCCCTATATCCCTCCCAAACCAATCCAACTACCTCTAAACCCCACCCCCCTATTACATCCCCTATACAGCACCTAGACAGGCCCACTCACATGCACAGGTCACATCCATAGGTCTTCCCTTACCACTAACACCCCCCTCCCCTATATCACTCCCAAACCAATCCAACTACCTCTAACCCCCATGCCCCTATTACATCCCCCCTACAACACCTAACCACCCACACATTAATCTAACCCCCCACTCCTAAAACCTAACACACACCCTTCCTCTCTCTCTCACACATACACACACATCCACAAGTCACCACATACCAATAAGGACCCCTCCCTCCACTCTATATTTGTCTCTCTCTCACACACACACACCCTCAACTCTAACCCCCATACCCCCTATCTATTCCGCAACACCCAACCCCCTATTACATACCCTCTACAACACCTAGACACCCCCACACACATCCACAAGTCACAATGATCCAACCAATGGTCGACAAGTTCACCTTTGAGAGGTCCGCCTCGACATGTTCGCTCCAACTGGTTTGTCTTGAGAGGTTTTCCTCGACATACAACATATCAACATGCTTTGCAATGGTTGAACTTCTAAACCATTATAACTTCTTTTGTAACCGAACGTAATGAGTAGTCACCCAAGTATCTCACATCCCATATAACCATGTACATTAATGTAATATACATCCTTTTGATCAATAGAATTATGATTCCTCCATCTTTCATGGAGAAGAAGTAATAAATTGGTTCAAATTCTTGCATATTGTCTGTGTGTGTATTTCTTGTTGACGTATTGTGTTTCATGCTTTGCTGGTTCTTCTTATATGCTTCTACCATAACAGTACTCGAATCATTTAGTTGATCGTTGTCCACATCATACACCTAGGCACAACCTGGATCATACATCCACAGGTCTCCCCTTACCACTAACACCCCCCTCCCTTATATCACTCCCCAACCAATCTAACTACCTATAACCCCCACCCCCCTATTACATCCCCTCTACAACACCTAGACACCCCCACATTATTTTAACCCCCCCACTCCTAAACTCCTCACACATCCCTTTCTCTCTCTCTCACACACATAC